>JACXGI010010179.1:0-13358 GCA_016801175.1 Esox masquinongy
ACAATGCTCCATGCCACACAGCCAGGTCAATCAAGGTGTGGATGGAGGACCACCAGATCAAGACCCTGTCATGGCCAGCCCAATCTCCAGACCTGAACCCCATTGAAAACCTCTGGAATTTGATCAAGAGGAAGATGGATGGTCACAAGCCATCAAACAAAGCCGAGCTACTTGAATTTTTGTGCCAGGAGTGGCATAAGGTCACCCAACAGCTATGTGGAGAGCATGCCAAGATGCATGAAAGCTGTGATTAATAATCTGGGTTATTCCACCAAATATTGATTTCTGAACTCTTCCTAAGTTAAAACAATAGTATTTTGTTATTGAAAAATGAATATGAATGTGTTTTCTTTGCATTATTTGAGGTCTGGTTGGTTATTTTGGTTATTTTCTGCAAATAAATACTCTAATTGGCAATATTTTTATTTGGAATTTGGGAGTAATGTTGTCAGTAGTTTATTGAATAAAATAAAAATGTTAATTTTACTCAAACACATACCTATGAATAGTAAAACCAGAGAAACTGATAATTTTGCAGTGGTCTCAATTTTTTCCAGAGCTATATGACAAGTCAGAAAAGTCAGACTTCTATATAAACACACTGTCTGGTTGTAAAGGGAATCCTGCAAAAGTTTGTAGAGACGCATTCAAAGAGACTTATTGCTGTATTTGATTCCACCAAATATTAACTTAATGTGGTGTTCACTTATCCAAATTGGGTATTTTACTGTATTAATTGTAATTAATTTTCAGAGTTGTTTAGATTTTTTTTTTGGATATTGTGGGTTAGTGTGTGTAAATAAAGTCCAATTATTTGTTTTAAATTCAGTCTGTAAGGCAACAAAAGGTGAACATTTTGAAAGGGTGTGGTGACTTTCTGTACCCACTGTATCTATGGTGCCCTCTTATTATGTAAGTCAAGAGAAGCACTGTTGTTTTCTATATTTACTTGGCACTCTTGCGAGAATCCCAAATTAGTACTTGATGCGCCTATGATAGCTTCTGAATTACGTAAAACAGCCTTAACCTGCCATCAGAAGCTGAAAAATCTGCAAAATAAGCACAGACTTAAATGCCTTGTACCCTGGAATGAATGTATAGCATTGTTGGATTCCTGTACACAAAATGTGTCTGTTTGTATTCTATGATTATGCGATTGTTTGCTTTGTTGAAAGTTGTTTTGAGTGCTGCTGTATTTCTATATTTTGTAAGTGAAGGTAAATAATAAAAACTGAATTTAACACACTTGTCTCTTGGGATCATTTAATTTCTTCCCTTAGTCTTATGTTCCTTCAGTACCAACAGAAACAATTATAATCAAAAATGTGTACAAATGCTTATTTTTATCCAGAAGAATTTCGGGATTTTTATAAGTAGTTTCCACACGTATATGGGGACTACTTACAATGTTAAATCAATTAAAATCCTGTGTTCCATTATGGTCAAAATATCTGATCTGATTGGTCAAAACAACAACAACCGGATCAGAATTTGTCTGCCTGTGAAAATGTAGCCTTTTGAAAAAAGGCATTCAATAAAAAGGACCTCTCACAATAGCCTAGGACCTACGCCATGAAGTAGCCTTAAGATTTTTAATTTAACTTTTTTCATATTAAAACACACACCTACCATAGCATCAGCACTTAAAAGCACTGTTGTTGGTTTCACTACTGCACACTTTTCACAAATTTTAGATGAAAGGAGAGAAATCTTTAAATAAAATGATGTAATGGCATTAGGTAGCTCTGCTAACATTAGGCCCACAACTCATATGCAGTACAGTATGTAGCTTTGTTTGAGACACCCAGTCTCTGTCTCTGCCACGTTTGACATTTTTGTCAAACTAAAATTTGCACATGAAATGAATTATGTAATTACCTGTAGTTTTCTCTGACTTTCGTTTTCGTAGTACGTCTATTCTAGCTTCTGCATAGTTTCTATTGTGACAGAAAGTTAATTACATCAAAATGCGTTAGGACACAGCAAAAACAAATTTCTGGTCTACAAAGGCATGTGTATAATCTCAATGGACTCTTCTTAGCATCTGGGGGTTTTAATTGTTTTTGCCTTGACATATTTCGATGCAATTAAGTTTTCTTTGAAGCAATCAAGTTCAAGTTCAAAGGTTTATTTGTCATTTGCAATAACAAGTTACGGCAATGAAATGCTTGGTTTTCCTACTCACGACAGTGCAGTTAAAAAGTAACAGTAGTTATAATTTAAAAAAATAAGAAGATAACACAATCAATCAGTAATAACACTATACAAAAACACGCATCAATAATAATAACTATACAACTATACAACAATAGTGCAATGTAAAAGTGACAGGTGTGCATGATATAAGTGACAGATGTGCATGATATAAAGTGACAGGTGTGCATGATATAAAGTGAGAGGTGTGCATGGGCTATGGATGGAAGGGAAGAGGGGTTCCCGAGTTGAGCAGCCTTACAGCCCGTGGAAAGAAGCTGTCCCATAGCCTGTTTGTTTTGGACTGAATACTCCTGTACCTTCTGCCTGACAGCAGCTTGGTAAACAGTCCGTGGCATGGGTGGCTGGGATCTGTAATGATCCGTTTGCTCCTCCTCCTACACCTCTCTGTGTAGAGATCTTGCAGGGATGGCAGGTCAGACCTTGTGATGTGCTCTGCTGTTTTAATCACTCTCTGAAGTGCTTTGCGGTCGAGGGCGGTGCAGCTGCCATACCAGGCGGTGACACAGCTGGTCAGTATACTCTCGATAGTGCATCTATAGAAGATGGTGAGTATCCTGGAATCCATGCCAAATCTCCTTAATCGGCTTAGGAAGAAGAGCTATTTCCTGGCCTCCTTCACCACGACGTTAGAGTGATGAGACCAGGTCAAGTCATCGCTGATGTTGACCCCGAGGAACCTGATGTTGTGAACTCTCTCTACTGCAGACCCATTGATGTGTATGGGGGCGTGGTCTCCCCGCCGCTGCTTCCTGTGATCAACAATCATCTCCTTCGTTTTGCTGATATTGAGCTGGAGGTTGTTATCCTGACCCCACAAAGTCAGTGACCTTACCTCGTCTCTATAGGCTGACTCATCGTTGTCAGAGGTCAGGCCTATGATGGTAGTGTCGTCAGCAAACTTAATGATGGTGTTGGAGACGTGAGTTGCGAGCCAGTTGTGGGTGAATAGAAAGTACAGGAGCGGGCTCAACACACAGGTTCCCTGGAGGGAACCAGAACTGAGAGTGAGTGAGGAGGAGGTGGCGTTGCCCATCTGCACCACCTGGGGTCTGCCTATCAGGAAGTTCAGGATCCATCTGCACATAGTGGGGTCGAGACCCAGATCCCTGAGCTTAACCGCCAGCTTGTGGGGCACAATGGCGTTGAAGGCTGAGCTATAGTCAATGATCAGCGTTCTCACACGAGTTCCTTTTGTCCAGATGAGAGAGTGCAGAGTGGAGGGTCAGAGCGATGGTGTCCTCTGTGGATCTGTTTTGTTTGTAGGCAAACTGTAGCGGGTGTTTTAACTAGCCGCTCAAAGCACTTCATGATGATTGGTGTGAGTGCTACAGGGCGGTAGTCATTCATGCAGAGGATGTTTTGCTTTTTTGGCACAGGAACAATGATGGACTTTTTGAAGCAGGTGCGGACCACTGACTGACGTAGGTTGAAGATATCAGTAAAGACATCAGCCAGTTGGTCAGCACAGACCTTGAGAACACAACCTGAGATGTTGTCTGGTCCAGGAGCCTTGTGGGTGTTAATCCTTTTTAGGGCTTTACAGACATCTGACCTGGTCATTTGGGAAGGGCAGCCGTCCTGGTCCATTTGAGTATCCATGCCAGGAAGGATGTTCTCAAAGCGAGCATAGAAAGAGTTCAGTTCCTCTGGCAGAGAAGCTGGCACTTCCCCCACACTACCTGTATTGCCTTTATAGTCAGTGATGGTTCTCAGACCACTCCACGTTCCTGGTATTGAAGCCCTGGTAGAGAGATTCTACTTTGGCTCTGTATTGACTTTTTGCAGTTTTTATTGCCTTCCTGAGATCATACCAGGATTTCTTATAATTGTCCATGCTGCCGGAGTTGAATGCTGCAGTCCGTGCCTTTAGCATGACACGGATACCACTGTTGACCCACGGTTTTTGATTAGGAAATGATTTTGTAGTTGTACATGGTACAACGTCATCAATACATTTGCTAATAAAACCAGTCACTGACTCTGTGTATTCATTGATATTGCCTCCAGACGCCTCTCGGGAACATTTCCTAGCCTGGGTGAGGAAACAGTCACGTAAGTCGGCGTCCGATTCTTACATCCATTGTTGAATGGACCTCGTCACTGGCTTCTCTTGTTTTAGCCTCTGCCTGTAAGCAGGGAGCAACAGTATCGACACTTGGTCTGATTTGCCGAAAGCAGGAGGGCCTTATATCCGTGAGGAAATGGAGAGTAGACATTGTCCAGAGTGTTTTTCCCGCGTCGGGAAGTTGATGTGTTTTTTAAACTTCAGTAGGACTTTCTTTGGATTGGCGCTGTTAAAATCGCCAGCAACAATAAAGGCAGCCTCCGGATGTAAACATTCAAGCCTACTGATAACTCGAAAAAGTTTGTTGAGCGCAGCCCCAGCGTTGGCTTGGGGAGGGATGTACACAGCTGTTAAAATGACTGATGTAAACTCCCGGGGTAGATAGTAAGGGCAACATTTAATCGTAAGATGCTCCAGATCAGGAGAGCATCCAGAAGAGATACACTCCACATTCAGACACCAAAGATTGTTTACCATGAAGCAGACACCACCCCCCCGCTTTTACCGGACTCTGCTGTTCAATCCTGCTGATGAATGGACAGCCCTTTCGGAACAATGGCAGCATCTGGGATTGAGGGCTCCAGCCATGTTTCAGTGAAAACCAGTACGTTACAGTTCTTAATGTCCCACTGGAAAGCTAGCCTGCTCCTAAGTTCGTCCAGCTTGCTGTCTAGTGACTGGACGTTCGCTAAGAGAATACTTGGGAGAGGAGCACGGTTTCCCCGCAGCCACAGTTGGACCAAAACTCCACCCCGCTTCCCCCGCTTCCTTCATAGGCGTCGTTTTCCAAGTGCTTGCTCAGGTAAGCACAACAAAGGTTATCCCGGGTTGTGCTTACCAATCAAACCTGCAACTACAATCAACTTAAGTATTGTCACCCTTCATAAAATTGAGAAAAAAATGAATGCCAAAATCCCAAAGCAATGATTCACATTTTAGGCTCAAAGATGAGGGTGTCTATATTATTTCAACGCAATCATTTTTCAAAAACTCCCAAGTTCCACTTCGTGACAGGTGTCTGGGAGGGACATCATGATTTGGGTAAAAAGTAACAATAGGAGAGTAGCAGGAAGGTGCCCTTTGCAGAATGTCCTCAGCACACATAGACCAGAAAAGGAACCAGGCAATCCTAGTTCAGCCGGCCCGCAAGTGAAAGTGATGAATATTTTTGCCCACACTGGATTCGAACCGGGGTCGCCCACATGAGGCTATGTCTTTGGGCACTACACCATGGAACTGCAGGCTTATCATGTGTCGGTATAGCGTCTTGACATTAGATCATTTTGTCACGCATTGACATCACGCAAAGTTTGAATATTTCGCTAGACACCATTAAGCATTGTGCTAAACTGACTAACGTTTCTTATTAAGTTTACCTCCACCACAAATAGCATCTATGAACTGTACACAATTAAATCAGAAGAGTAAAAAACACAGTGTAAAACAAAATCAACACCAATTAATTAAAACAATTACGGTAGTTATCTTTACTCTAGCATAGTTGTTGAAAAACTGAGTTAATTTCCAGGGTGTTATTATAAAGTATCGTAGTGTTAACCTTATTATGAAGCAACACCCACAATCCAAGGAGATACATTTCCATTCAGACGCCATTTTTTGACTGCTGCTGACCATAGCCTCTGGCTCATTTCGCTCTTGGGTTGAGGAGGAGTGAAGACACTTTCATGTGAGTTTAAGTTAACCATGCATGAAAAAGAAAAACTTAACACACAGAATGTGTAAAAAATATTGCTTTTTAGTTATTAAGAATGTTTTTGGTTGTTTTTTCATGAGCACATTAGCTAATTTAGCTAGCTAACATGTTGGCTCCTCATATCTAACCTTCAGTTATGATCTGACGAGCGGTGGCATTGAGATGATATGGCAAGTTTAATATAATAACATTTGTTCAAGTGCATAATGTTTGATTTTTTTATAGGAGAGATTGATGCTACAGGTTTTTAGTGTATGTTTCACTGGTTTTTATGGATTTTTCACGAAGTTTGACCGAGTTGAGAGCATTTTAGCATTTTCTTGCTATGCTAGCTGGCTAGCTAATGTCAATTCATCAATTAATTCCACTTTACAAAATGTAGAATGCATTCCTAGATTTCATAACATTAGTTAGCTAGATCACCAGTTTACCATGCAAAGAAAGTGACTGAACTGCATAATCGACATTAGGCCACACAATGATCTTTGTAATGTAGTTGGCCAACTATGTGTGAAGATGGCGGCAAGCACGTGCGTCAATTTTGATGGTCAATTTCTGCCCCCCCCCCACACAATGCTTGTGTTAATGTGAAATTCTAAGATAATCAGAATTCCAGTGGAACCTACAAGTACGTTTTGGATGAAGGTGCAGGTGTTATCATGTTATCACAACTTATGATCAATATATAACAGTTTTTCAATTACTCAAGTTAAGCAATGCATTATACCTTCTTGTGACTGTTACTGTATATGTATGGAATCCATTGAAATAAAAGGATTTGAGCACCAAGACATTCACGTATATTAGCTCTTTAATTGGTTAATGTCTAGCCTATGAGGAATATTCGGACAGGTAGAGGTTGTTGATATAGATAGGATAGCAATGAAAGCTAGGCCTACTTAAGGTGTAATTGAGTTGTTATTCAAAGTCTGTTGCATTTTTTATGTTCCAGTGGTTAAGAAGTTCTGTTTACCTACATCAGATGTGAGAGTATATGACGATTCAGGAACGGAGATAGATGAAGATGTGTTTGTTGATCTTGTACAAACGCCAAATCTGGGAATTCTTAGAATTCGTCTGCACAATGAGATTGAAGGTGAGTCACAGAAATGTTTTTAATAAATATCTACACAAGTTTGATATCTACAATATCAAACTCTGCACGGGTTTGTTTTGACCCATCTCTGTTTTGACACATTAACCCCCCCCCGCCCCTTAATGTTCTGCTTGTAATATGTGAGCGTATTCTGTTTGGCTAACTTGCAAACATCTGTGATTAGCTCCACAAGACCACAACAAAGGTTACTTAACAGCTTTTTATTTATAGACTGTTCTGGTGCAAGCCCTTTTGGTGCCAGCTCTTGCGGTGCGAGTCCTTTGCGTGCAAGCCCTTCTGTGAGTCGTGGTGTAAGCAGTAGTCCGGGATCTAGGGCCAGTTGTTGTTCAAGTGATGATACAGTGATTCTGAGCAACACTCCAATACGCAAAAGGCAGAGGAAGAATGATGAGGCTTCCCAATTAAATTGTCAGTTATGCTTGAGACTCTTAGCACTTAAGTTAGGCGTATATTAATCATTTGATTATGGCACATTTTATTGAGGGAAGTACTCTCTTTATATTTTGTGTCTAATGTTTATATATTATAAGGATACTATAAGGAGAGTTCTACAATCCAAACCAGGTGGTGACAAAGTCATGTCAGAGTATGACAAAAGCAAAAGTTTAACTGACCGCACAAGACAATAAGGTATATCTGCAGATCGCAAGGCGGGGTCGTTACTTAATGTGGGGGTTCTTGAATATTAAGTTACGCCCACTGAATATTAAGTTACGCCCACTGATGTTCGCCATTGGTCAGTTTAGTAGGGACATCCTAGTTTGACACACAGTTCGACGCTAGGTGTTATGTACGGGTATGACGTCATTACGTTGAATTTGCTAGTGGAGGAAGAAGAGTTACCAAACGTTACAACTTTATCTCAGAGTCCATGTGATTTCATTCAATATCTTTTGTCAAGATATAACACTAGGCTCAAGTGGTTCAAGCATTGATATAGAAAACACTGTCCAGTTTACTCTTGCTAAACAACTGATGTTTCTTGTCTCGTCAAACTATATTGTGTTTTCTGGATCTTGTCATTTTTGTTGGGTGGAAACCAGCATTAGCTGATGGTTTAAAAACAGCTAATAGGTATCCTCATCAACAAAAATAATTAACAGAGAAGCTCAAAATTATAACTAAGTCCTCTTTTGTCTATTTCATCCATGAATGTTTCAGGGTCTTCAAAATTATTAAACAAAAACATGAATGGGGAGAGAGCTTCTTGTTTTTCCTTTAGAGTTGAGGCCTCTCTGAGCATCTGCACAGCACCCTGTATTTTCTCATCATTCAGGGGTGAGGACTTGTACCCGGTCTCAGAAGAGGCCCGTGTTGGCATTTACCCAGGCAACAGCATCACCCAGGTCAACAACGCATCTTGGCAACTAAAATGAAAGATCACAACAATCACATAGCAGTAGAGGTGTACAAAGTAAAAATACTCAACTGGGTTCGGCTGTGTTCACTACTTTAGGGAAGTATCTAATTAAGATCTAAGTAACCAGGTAAAGGGAGTTCAAAACTAACCAGTGATCAATAAAATAAAAAGGAAGAGTGTAAATGATCAATTAAGGTCATTGGTTAGTTATGAACTCTGTTTAGGTAATTTTGCTCATCCTTAGCAACTTCCCAAAATTGGTGAACATAGCCAAATACATCTAATTTTTACACCACTGCATAGAAGATGGCCATGGCAAATTATTATTTAGTTTACATTTCTAAATAATGACAACATAGTGTATATGAAGCTAAAAAATAAATGGATCTTGCCTGCTTGCATATAGTGACAGGTGCATCATGCATCTTTAGTTAGTTATAACGTACCCTAATTGACTAGAGCTGGCTAACAAGTAGCCTACCTCGTCGCGTAGCTAGCTATCTTTAAACGTAGCTATAAGGGTTGTCGTGTTTTTTGTTTTCAAGCTATTCGAATCTCAGATTCAAAGAATTTAGTAGATAAGCGATCTTAGTGAACACGTTAACTATCCCTAAATATATAACTTGAGTTTGTCATATGGAAGCACTTACCGAAGTCTTCGTCATTGACCCTGTAATTCTTCCTTCATGAATGCATGCACTAAATCAAAAACACCACACCAATGGAAACCGTCAATGGGCGTAACTCAATATTACGGATCCCAATATTAAGTTATGCCCCCGACTTGCGGTCTGCAGATATACCCTCCTCGCACAAGATGCCTCATGATAAACATATTTGAGGCAGAAATGACAGAGACCCATGGGTAAGTTTATCATTTGGTATACATTTTAGACATAAAAAAATACTTGAGTTGCCTTTAGAAGTTGCCCTTTTCACTCCACAGAACAAGACCACCATGACACGTGCGTGACTTGTATGCCGAAGGCATTGTGATTCTCTTTCCATATTTGAAGGACCCATACAGCAAAAATGGTCATGTGAGTATCATGTCTGTATACCAAACAGACTTTTAAATGGACCCCCACAGGGTCATGACAAAGAGCAATTAACAAAATGGGTAGGTGACAAAGGCTGTTTGTGTTAATGGGACACCAATATTTGGGTGAATTTACAGTCCTATTTTCTGTTTTGGATTATGTAATAATCTATCCATAATTGTCATTCCTTAATTGTCAGCCAGGAAGGATGTCAGCCAGTCAGGCAGAATGTCACATAATCATTTTCAAGAAGGTACACACATATACATTTGAATGTATTAATATCCTCTTAGGATGTGTCATAGAACATAGCTCTATGTGGTTCTTGTCTGTAGCCTGGAAAATTTAAAGTGACCGATCAGTTCTGTAGTTACATGCTGACAACAAACATTTATTTTAAAACCAGTGAAATTCAGTATGAGATGTTAATGTGTTTGATTTCTATTGTCATTTATGGTGTCATAGGCTGGAACAAGTGTACAAGAACATTTACAATCGATCATCCAGCGTCAACAACCCTATCTACTGGGCCTGGAGACCAAGAGAAGTTGCATCAACTTGTACTTCATTGTTGTGGACAAACGTGCACTACCCTGCAAGGCTTTGACGTGCTGTACGCTGCTTGCTGTTACTTACCTGGCTACCTGCCAAACTTTTTCGAATTTACTCTATACAAACGAATTGGTTAAATTCTACTTTAAGAGTTTACCAACGCAATATTTTTATCTGTTGACTTTTTACCCAACTTTTCTACACCAGGACTCTATTTGGACAGAATTAACGGAACTACTCACCCCTCCCTGAACACCCGAAGCTAAGTACCATAGTTATGCCTTATCACTGTAATTGTTGTAGCTACAACACGGAGGAGAACTATCGGCTTCAGGTAAAGATAGCAGAGTTAGAGGCTCGGCTTCAGACTCAAATTTCAGGCAAGCATAATGTTAGAATACAAATTGAAAAAACTGCACCACCAGGAAGAAACGTCAGTGTTGTTAGCCCCCCGGCACAGCTCCTGCAGCCGGGCAAGAACTTTCTCTTGGTCACTGGGAAGAAATGCCGTCGACCAGTTAAACCTGTGTCGCTGCTAGAGCCGACAGAGATTTTCAATAGGTTTTCCCCACTGGAGTCGGAGTCAAGGCCCAAGCCGTCTTCGGAGGGGAATGATCGGCAGGCATTTTCTACCGGTGGCCCGGAAAAACTGAAAACTTTGGTCATCGGCGATTCCATTATCCGCAGTATTAGACTAAAGAATCAGCTGGCGATCGTACACTGTTTACCGGGGGGCAGAGCCACCAACGTAGCCGCAAATCTGGGGTTGGTGCTAAGGAAGTCTAAAACTGGCAAGTATAGAGAGTACAGAGATATTGTTATTCACGTTGGCACCAACGACGTTAGGATGAAACAGTCAGAGGTTACGAAGCAGAACATAGCATCAGCGTGTAAACCAGCTAGAAATATGTGTCGGCATCGAGTAGTTGTCTCTGGCCCCCTCCCAGCTAGGGGTAGTGACGAGCTCTACAGCAGACTTGTGCAACTCAATCGCTGGCTGAAAAGTTCTGCCTGTCGCAGGAGGTAGAGTTTGTAGATGACTGGCTCTCTTTTTGGGACTCTCCCAGAAATAGGGCCAGGCCTGATATGCTGAAGAGCGATGGACTCCATCCTAGCTGGAGTGGTGCTCTTCTTTTATCTAGGAACATTGACAGGAGTCTCACTCCTATAGCCTCACCATGAGATAGGGTGCAGGTCAGGCCGCAGGCTGTTATAGCCAGCCTGCTAGTATAGTGGAGTCTGTCGATAGCATAGCCAGAGCAGTTAGTACAGTTTTACCTATTGCCACAGTGATTCATTCCAGGCTAAGAAAAGTTAAACAAGGTAGTGCTAACAATAGCAACCTTATTAAGATAAAGCCTTCCTCCACTTCGGTCACAAATAAAAATGACTGTATCACCTCGCATCTCAAAATGGGACTCCTAAATGTTAGATCCTTTGCTCCAAAGGCAGTTGCAGTAAATGAATTAATCTCTGATCATAAACTAGATGTTATTCGCCTGTGTGAAACATCGCTAAAGTCTGATGAATTTTCTGCCCTAAATGAGGCCTCTCCCCCTGGCTATACTAGTGATCATATCCCCCGTGCATCCCGAAAAGGAGGGGGTGTTGCTAATATTTATGACAGTAAATATAAATTTACTCTTAAACACATCACTGGTTTTCATTCTTTTGAAGTTTTACTCATGAAAGTTAACCAGGCTGATAAATTGTTTTACATAGCTACTGTTTACAGGCCCCCCGGGCCATACACAATGTTCCTCAATGAGTTTCCAGAATTCTAATGAGTTTTCCAGAATTCTGTCTAACCTTGTAGTCATGGCAGATAATATTGTAATTTTTGGCGATTTCAATATTCATATGGAAAAGTCCAATGACCCTCTTCAAAAAGCCTTTGAAGCCATAATTGACTCAATGGGTTTTATCCAACATGTCTCAGGTCCAACGCACTGCCATAATAATACCTTAGATTTAGTCCTGTCCCGAGAAATAGATATTGTAGTTCTAATAATTTCCCCCCAAAATCCTGGAATATTGGATCACTGTCTTATTACATTTACCGTTAAAACAAGAAATCCACTTGCTCCACAAACAACTAGTTTCAAAAGCCGTACTATAAATTCCCGGATTACAAATAGATTTCTTGATATTCTTACAAGCTCGCTCATCAACGACAGATTAAATAAATCCGCAAACGATCTAATCGAGGATTTAAACTCAACACTGTGAAATATTTTAGATACGGTTGCACCACTAAAAACAAAAGAAATATGCAACAAGAAACTTGCTCCCTGGTACACAGACAATACTAGAGCACTCAAGCAAGCCTCCAGAAAATTGGAGCGAAAGTGGCGCTCCACAAAGTTGGAAGTATTCAGACTAGCCTGGATAGACAGTACACTACAATACCGAAAAGCACTCACATCTACTCAATCAGCTTATTTCTCTAACCTGATTGAGGTGAACAAAAACAATCCAAAATTTATCTTCGATACATTTGCAAAGTTAACAAAAAGGCAACGCTCAACAAGTGAAGTGGGGCTTCACTTTAGCTGTAATGAATACATGAACTACTTTGATGAAAAGATCATCACCATTAGAAAACAAATAACTGACTCCTCCTTAAATAGTTTTAGTCCCCAAAATCTCAGTTGTCCTGAGAATGTCCTGAACCTCCCTGATCAGGTGTCAATGGGGACACTTGAATTTTTTGATCCCATATTGCTCGACACATTCACAAAATTTGTAATGAGTTCTAAACCCATAAATTGTCAGCTAGACCCGATTCCAACAAAATTACTTAAGGGGCTATTTCCTGTGCTAGGTCAGCCAATGGTGAACATAATAAATTGCTCCCTTTCCTCCGGATGTTTACCAAACTCACTAAAAATGGTGGAAATGAAGCCTCTTCTAAAAAATCTAATCTGGATCCAGATATATTTAACAATTATAGGCCAATATCGAACCTCCCGTTCCTCTCAAAAATCTTCGAAAAATGTGTTTCCCAACAACTGCATGCCTTCCTGAAGACAAATAACATTTATGAAATGCTCCAGTCCGGTTTCAGACCCCATCATAGTACTGAGACTGCACTCGTGAAGGTAACAAATGACCTTCTAATGGCCTCAGACAAAGGTTCCGCATCCGTCCTGTTGCTTTTTGATCTTAGTGCTGCTTTTGACACTATTGATCACTCCCTTCTCTTAGAGAGACTGGAAACCCATATTGGGCTACGTGGACATGTTCTAGCCTGGTTTAAATCTTATTTATCTGAAAGATATAAGTTCGTATGT
>JACXGI010010179.1:13458-28169 GCA_016801175.1 Esox masquinongy
TGGGTGATGTAATCCGGAATCACAATGTCAATTTTCACTGTTATGCTGATGACACACAGTTATATATTTCAATGAAGCATGGAGAAGCCCCAAAATTAGCTACTTTGGAAGCATGCGTTTCAGATATTAGGAAGTGGATGACAGAGAACTTCTTGCTTTTAAACTCAAGAAAAACAGAAATGCTCGTTTTAGGACCCATTAAACAAAGAGCTTTGTTGGCAGATCTCACTGTGAACCCCGACGGCTGCATGGTTGTATCCCAGAAAACTGTAAGAAACCTCGGCGTTACCCTTGACCCTGTACTCTCCTTTGATGAACAAATAAAATATGTTTCAAGAGTTGCTTATTTTCATCTTTGGAACATTGCAAAAACCAGAAACTTTCTATCAAAAACTGATGCAGAAAAACTAACCCATGCTTTTGTTACTTCTAGATTAGATTACTGCAATGCTTTTCTTTCCGGTTACCCTGATAAATCAATAAATAAACTTCAATTAGTGCTGCACACGGCTGCTAGAATCCTAACTAGAACAAAAAATTTGAACACGTTACTCCAGTACTAGCCTCTTTACACTGGCTGCCTGTTAGGGTTAGGGCTGATTTTAAGGTTTTATTGTTAACCTATAAAATCAATACATTGACTTGCTCCTACTTACCTCACTGAAATGATCCAGCCATACATACCTACACGTAACCTTAGATCGCAAGATGCAGGCCTTTTAATTCTACCTACAATTTCTAAACAAACAGCCGGAGACAGGGCCTTCTCTCATAGAGCTCCACTACTGTGGAATGATTTACCAATTAAGGTTAGAAATGCAAACTCAGTGCAAACTTTCAAGTGTCTACTAAAGACTCATCTCTACAGCATGGTCTATGATTAAGTGTAGTCTGGGCCAGGGGCGTGAAGGTGACCAGAACGGCTTGATACTGTCCACCCTTGCTGTCTAGCCAGGTGGGCTCTCATCGCCACTGGGATGCCCTCCCTCCAATGCCATTCGGGGGCGGAGTCATTGGCTTGTTGTTGTCTCTCTGTTGCGCACTTGTGCAATTGGCCTGTACTCTGCTGGCAATACTTGGCCCTCATTCAGGGTGGTTGCAGTTGGTGGGGGTCCCTTTGGTTGATGCTTGGCAATGTGGGTGTATTGATTTCCTGCCTGTTGCGCCCTGTCCGGGGCCTCCCCCGGATAGGGCCACAGTGTCACTGGACCCCCCTGTCTCAGCCCCAAGGCCTTACGCTGCTATATTAGTGTGCTACAGGAGTAGGTTCAGTTCTCTTTCTCCACTATAAATCCCAGTAGATCTAAAGAATGCATTTTCTAAATTTTCTCTGTCTCCTGCCATTTTAAACTTAGGAGGACATGAGGTCTTGGCCCACACCTGAGGAGTACCAGGCTTGAAAGACCCGTTGCTGTCCCTGTCCAAAGTCCTCCTGGTTGTGTTGCAGATCAAGATGATACCTGACGATTTCAGCTGCCACTGTGCTGACACCTCCCCCTCCCCGTGTTGTCCCTGTCCTTGTCCATCTGGTCATGCTTCCGACCTGGACTAAGTTTAAATAGACTCTGGACTCAGCCTCCATGCATTTATTAATTATTACAATTTGTACTCTTAATATGTTCACCCGGCACAGCCAGAAGAGGACTGGTCACCCCTCTGAGCCTGGGTCCTCTCTAGGTTTCTTCCTAAATTTCGGCCTTCTTAGGGAGTTTTTCCTAGCCACTGAAATTCAACACTACTGTTGTTTGCTCCTTGGGGTTTAAGGCCGGGTGTTTTATAAAAGCACTTTGTGACAACTGCTGATGTAAAACGGGCTTTATAAATAAATTTGATTGATTGATTGATTGATAGCTCACTTGAAGCGTTCGATGAGCTCTTCAAAGCCCACTTTGTGTTTGGGACATCCTACTGTAAAGGACTGGTGAAACTAAACACTTTCATTCAAACTACAATTTACAAAATTTACATTTGCAAGACCAAGGAAAATCCCAGGGTTGCTGGATTGAGGGCTAGGCTGCTGCACTAAGAACAAATTGGACTGAAGTGGTTTTAATTTGATTTTGGACTCATGATTTGTTTTATTTGTAAACTTTATACGGCTAACACACAAAGTCTTGTGAAACATTTGAAATTAATTCATGGGCTCAGTCAAGCAATTACTTTACAACTTAAATGTGCTGAGCCTGGTTGCTCGCTTGTGTTTAACTCATTTTCAGGCTTTAGGAAGCACCTCAACAAGGTTCATGGAGGCTGCTCTGTGTTGGTATTTGATGATTGTGAGATGCCGTTAACGACAGTTGAGGGTCATGGAGACGATATGGATGTTGGAGTCCGCTCTAGTGATGACCAAAGTCAGTGTGGTCACAAAAGTGTTGTGAATAGTTGTGAATAGTGCATCAGTGATAGCTCAACTAAAAGCTGCAGGAATAGGTCAAACGACAGTAAACAGTTTTGTCAGTTCTATGGAAGAAATTGTCAGTGAAAGAAATTGTCTGTCTTCTCAGGGAGCCAGTTGTGCAGATATGCATAGTCAAATTGAACAATGTTTTGAGCAGTTGGATAATCCATTCACTGAGCTAAATTCAGAGGTCAAAAGATTGAAATACTTCACAGAGAAGTGGGGAATTTTAGAGCCAGTTGAGCATGTGCTGGGCACAAGGTTTAAACCTCGACGAAATATGAGTACTGGCACACATTCTCAGGTAGTAGTTAGAGATACATTTATGTATGTGCCAGTCTTGCAAACATTGGAGTCAATTTACAAAAATGAACACATTTCAGATATGTTGTCATCAGATACGCATGGCACTGATGGCAAGCTGTATGATATAACCAATGGTTCTTTTTTAAAGAGCCATGCTCTATTCTCCAAAGAAATGCATGCTATTAAGATTAAGTTATTTTATGATGATTTCGAAACAGCAAACCCTCTTGGCTCCAAACGGAGTGTCCACAAATTGGGAGCCATTTATTTTACATTGAGGAACTTTTCACCAAAATGTAATTCTTGTCTCTCAAATATTCACTTGTGTGCCCTCTTTCATGCGCAAGATATCAAGACCTATGGAATTACCTCAATACTTTCCCACTTTTGCAAGACATTTAAATATTAGAAAGTGAAGAGATTTATGTTCCTTTATTTAAAAGTCAGATTCGTGGAACCATTCGTGGAACCACAAGAAACCGGTACCAATCTTGGCATCCATTCTTTATTTGGTTTCAAGTCTTTTAGCGCAAGGTATTGCTGCCGCTTTTGCCTGGCTGACAAAGTTGATTTACAGACAATATTCAGTGAAGACAGTCATAACATAATACTGAGAACTAAAAACATGCATGATACACACTGTCAGCAGATGCGGTCAAACCCATCATTGCCTTGATTTGGTGTCAAATCAACCTGCTTGTTGATTTCTTTGCAGTACTTTCATACTTCTGAGAATTTCTCAGTTGACATTATGCATGATATTCTAGAAGGCGTCGCACAATACAAGATTAAATTACTGATGCAGTATTTGCAGGCAAAATACATAACACCTAGCAATTTGGCATTGAGGGTACAGAGCTTCAATTATTGCTTTATTGAGAGAAACAACAAACCCTCTGCTGTGAACTTGTCTGATGGTTCTAATGATGTAGGACTAAATGCCATTCAGATTTGGTGCCTTCTGCGCCACATGCCATTACTTTTCGGTGATTTGATTAGCAGAACTGATGAACACTGGTATCTACTTTTTTTATTGTTGCAGATTGTAAACATTGTGTTTTCCCCCGTGCTATGCTATGGCATTACAATCTACTTGAAGCATTTGATCAAAGATCACCACAGACTGTTTAAGAACTTGTTTCCTACTAAGAGATTGTTGCCCAAACACCACTTTGTGATACACTACCCTAGTTGTATTCGTAAAATTGGGCCAATACTTCATAGCTGGTGTATGCAGTATTAAGGGAAACACAATTTTTTCAAGAAACAGATGAAGAGCTTTAAAAATGTTGCTAAAACATTAGCAAAAAAACATCAGAATCAGATGGCATACAGTTGGCAAATGTTTAGTGGTGAAAGGTTGGACACTGGTCCAGGAAGAATGTTGTCATTAGATTCAGTGGAAGAAGGTGTGGAGATGACAAATTCACTTGGGGTACTTGGTTGTACAGAAGTCATGCATGTCAAATGGGTAAAATACCAAGGATGTATGTATCGTCCTGACCTAGTGGTGTGTGGAAAGGTTGAGGTTGAGATGTTTTTTCAGATAATATATGGGTTTTTTGATGACAGAGTACTTTTGATTGCTTTTGCAATGGACACATTGAGTTTTGAAGAACACTTTCATGCTTATAAAGTTGCAAAGACCAGGAAAGGTCCATGTGTATTGCATGTAAAAGACCTGTTCTACTATAGAGCATTTGATCTACAAATGGCACAGATGGCACAGATGACTCAGACTTGTATGTAGTCCCATATTGTGCCTTGATTTAAGTGTTATGTTTGATACTTGTGTCAAGAAAAGGCAAATCCTGGTTGCAACATTTTTGTCACGAGTTGCTTGTTTACACTTTTAAAATTGCACTGTATCAGTAATCAGAGTAAAATAAAAGTTTGAAAACACTTTATTGAGTAAACTGGATGTTACTCTTTTCGGAGTTGAATTATGTATTAACTCAAACATTATTTACAATTACAACACAGAATAACACCACAAGAGTTAAATATGCCGAGTGTTAATGCTAATAAACACTGAATGTGTTAAATATTCACACTAAGTAGAATAAAACAACACCAGATATTTTACACTTGCTCAAGAGTCATTTTAACACTTTATAGGGTGGGACCAAATGGTATCTGAAACAGTGTTAAAAATAACTCTTTAAGTTTAAGTGTTAATAACTCTTTAAATGTTAACATGCTTTGCGTGGTAAGGTGAAAATAAATAACATTGATATGTTTAACATTATTAGAGTTCTTAAACTTTAGTCCTGTAGTCTAATATATCCCCCGTTTGTTCAAGCTACGTTTAGTAGGATGGAAGTCGCCTTGGCTAAGTGTTGTTTTAAGAATACTGTGACAAATAAAACCAAAATATTATTCCCCATTCCAATCTCTCGCCATTGAAACCACTTTAAAATAAGAAAAGGAACCAGGCAAGCCAATTTCTGCTGGCCCGCAATTAGAAGGGATGAATGTTGTTGCCCTGGCTGGATTCAATACTCGGTTTCCTATGTGGCAGACTGTCTTTAACCATTACGCTATTTAAACAGTGTCCACTAGGCAATGTGGCTAAGTGAAATTTTCACCTCTAACTCATTTTCAATTAGTCACATGACTATGTGCGCAGGACAGTGCGGGATACCGAGAAACGCGAAGCAAGCGTAGGAGGCTCTGAAAAATAGAGCCATAGCTATATTATGCAAATGTGAGACGAATTTTGCTTGCCAGTGGTGGCCAACAACCAATCATTAAAGGTGTGTCCGGTACACTTTTCTGTTGGTTCCCTTTACAATATTTCCTACTGTACAATCTTTCCTACAGCAAAATTAATGAAAAATGAATCATAGTGGTGTCCGGATTCCCTGAACTCTAATGTGTCCCTGTTCATTTAAAGCCAGGGCCCTCAGTCAGCCAGCCAGGGCCCTCCGTCAGCCAGCCAGACTCATTTGCCAGCCATCGAGGTGGGAAGAGGTTCAGGAAGAAGAATACAATTTCACAGTTTGAGGAGAGGATTCCTCTCATGCTAGAAAACGCAACCCCTCCACAGCAATGATGAGGATGAACTCTTTCTCTCGGGCATTCTCCTTACGCTGAAAACCCTCTCTCCTGCAAGAAGGACCACATTAAATTGTGATATTCACAGACTAGTGTTGGAGGCAGAACAGTCGGAGCACTGAGCGATAGCCAGCAGTCATTTGGTTGTGTTGTTGTTCTACATTAAAATATATTTTGACCATATAGAATTGAATCTTCAGTCACCTAATATAAGAGACAAACATACAGTATAATCCTCACAGCCTACCAACATTGGATTAGTTCATCAAAGATAATGACTATACATTAATAAAATAATTAAATATTATTCCACAGCTGATATACTTACATTTCTACCTTGTTTACACTACAGTGACCTCTTGTTATTTCTGGTGTCCTGCCCTAACATTTACCTGTAGAGACTGATTATGGCAAAGAATAAATATGATAAAACGATAAAATAAATAGTTTTCTTCAAACATAACTAGGGGATCTGTGTCGGTTTGTTTGTGTTTGTGTAGACAATGGAATGTGGTATCTGACGATGTAATGGATTAGTGATCATCAGGAAATGTAATAATGCTCATTTAGTTTTTTTGTGGGTGTAGAGGGGGGTGAGAGAGTGGTTCTAAAATTTTACCACATAGAACAGTGTTTCTTAATCCTGGTCCTTGGGACCCAAAGGGGTGCATGTTTTTGTTTTTGCTCTAGCACTCACACACCTGACCAGGATTAAGAGACACTGACTTAGAAGATTACCAGAGGACAGCTAGGGAAATGAGTGCAAGGGAACGTAACCTTAGTGATAAATAAATATAAATGTATAATCTAACTCCATATTCTCAGTAAATAAATATTATTGAATATGACCATATGTTGGAAGTCCTTAGTAAAGGTTAGCTACTCCTTTCGTCACGAGCCCAACATTAAATTGACATGTGTTTCTGGGGTCCACCCAGACTGTTCAGAAACACAGAACTCAAGGATGCCCACAATGGCATGTGTCCCTGGGACCAACCTAGACCCAGAACTCAGGGATGCCCACAATGGCATGTGTCCCTGGGACCAACTTAGACCCAGAACTCAGGGACGCCCACAATGGCATGTGTCCCTGGGACCACCCAGACTGTTCAGAGACCCAGAACTCAGGGATGTCAAGTCTGGTCACTTCGTCTTACGCATGTGCGTGTAATTATCAGTAGCCTTACAAGCTTGAATGTGAAGATGAACGAGGAGTGCCGTAGTAATCTATATTCCAAAGTAATATAATTTATTCCAATCAAGTAATAAAGTTACAATACAAAATATAGTTACATACCGACCCGATTCAACGTCATCCCAGCTAGTCTAAAAGTCTACTAAGTATACCATAAGACACTATAGCACGAAGGTGTGCTAGAAGCTTCTGTTAATGATAGAGTCCTAAATATGACTACAACACAACGTGTTGGGAGGTCTCTTTAACGATGACAAACTCAAATAACATTTTGGAGACATGGCTATTTATCCTAAAATCAGACATATCTAAAACACTTTCTCAGTGTTTTAGATGTCATTAGCATTAATAGTCATTAGCATTACTTTACCTTGGCAAATGCAATGAACACAAAGGACAGGAACTGTCCAACTTTACACTAGGACCGCCAAATGCCTACAGGAATTGGCGTTTGAGTTTGTAATTAAAATAAAACTTTTTTATATTATCGTATTATTGTAATATCGTATATTACATTGTTTCCGTTGTCAGAATTCTAAACTCACAAATGGAAGGGGTTCAGGATGAGCGACAGCCCCTCCGACAGCCCCTCTAGAAACTTTAGAATTCTAAACTCACAAAAAAAAAATATATGATTGGTTCAAATAACGATGTTTTAAAAACATCGTTATTTGAACCAAAATAACAATTGAGCGCCACAGTTGTTGCGTGTGATCATCAGGCGCGAAAACATGGACGCGCATAAGCAGTTTAGTGACTGAAGAAGCGCTAGTTTAATTGGTAAAAACGGTGTTTATCTATATTAGCCGACTCATTTTAAGATGATTTAGTTATACTCAGTTTTCTCAGAACAATGATAGGCGATAGGCCTACCTCATGTTATATATTAGTTTAAGTGTTATATATTATCAGGGTTGCGTAGGTTACTTTTTAAATGTAATCCGTTACAGTTACAAGTTACCTGTCCACATTTGTAATCAGTAACGTAACTTTTACATTACTCATAATCAGTAATGTAATCTGATTAATTACTTTTAGATTACTTTCATATTAAGAGGCATTAGAAAACAAATAGGAATAGCCTATAACCAGTTGAACACCCTTTGCAGGATCAATCAGTGTTAGAGTTTACATAGCTGGCCAAAAACGGAATTTGCATTTTAACTAATGGGTTTTGTACATTAATACAGTAGTCTGATGTTTTGCTCCACAACCACCAACATTGTCAAAACGATGCAGAAACCCGAGGAGGGTATATCTGCAGACCGCAAGTCGGGGACATAACTTAATATGGGGGTTCCTTAATATTAAGTTATGCCCATTTACGGTTTTCATTGGTGTGGTGTTAATGATTTAGTGCATGCGTTTATGAAGGAAAATTACAGGGTCAATGACGAAGATTTCGGTAAGTGCTTCCATATGACAACCTCTAGTTCTATTTTGTGATGCTTTGCCCATAGGGGCTTCGCTCCTATTGGTTTACCCCTCTGCCCAATAAGCAGTCACTGAAAATTTAAATATGCAAATCACCCCGCTCATGGCCATCTGCCCCATGGCTATAAGCGGGGGTCTCACACCCTACTCAGTCTCCCTTTTTTCTTCATGAGAAAAGTTTATTAGGTATGCAGTCGGTGAATTCTACAGAGCCAAGGATGGCTTCACCATCTTCTACCGCTGGAGCAGTTTCTGCTGTCTCAGCGCCACCCCGGGCGCCGACTTCATTGTCAGCGTGCCGGTGTAGTGAGCTTGACGTGGCGGTCGACGCGCACACACTTTGCTGTGCGTGTTTGGGACCGCTGCATGCTCGCGACGGTGCTATAGAGGAGCCAGTGTGCACCGCCTGCGCCGTCCTCCCTTTACAGGTGAGGATGGACAGGCTGGCGTACTTTGCTGAGGAGGTCCCTCTCACTGACGTCCTCTCTATCCTATCCGGGGAGGACTCCTTCGAGGAGGAGTCGGAGTCAGAGGGAGAGGTGACCGGCCCGGCTATGGCTCCGCCCACCTCCAGAACTGTTCTCCCCCGTTCAGCTGAGCGGGTGCGGAGTTGTTCAGCCTCTTCCTCTTCGGAGGAGGAGGTCGCCACTCCGAAGGACAAGAGCGTCGACCCCCTGGCGGTGAAGGAGGACTTCTTCACCGCCATCTCTGTTGCTGCACGGCACCTGTGCATCCCGATGCCGGTGCCTGCACCTGAGGAGGGGGATGACCTCTTTGAGGATGCCCGCTGGACACAGGCGCGCCGCTTGATGCCAACCAAGGCGCCGGAGGTCCCTTCTCTGTGCAAATACGCAGAGGAAGCGTGGGGGGCCCCCTTCATGACTCGGGGCACGGTGAAGTCTCATCTCGCCTCCCCCGTTCTCATTGGTTGTGGAGACGGTAATGACGTTTCCGGTGAGGGTCGCTGCCCTGCAGGGGGAGATTGCGGACCTTCTGGAAAGGAGGCTGTGTCCCTAGTCCCGTTGGAGCAGAGGGAGAAGAGGTTTTATTCCCCTTACTTCCTGGTGCCCAAGAAAATGGGAGGCATGAGGCCGATTCTCGACCTGCGCGTTTTGAACAAATGCGTGTTGGAGTGCTCTTGGAGTGCGTGCACCCAGGGGATTTTTGCGTCAGCATCGATCTGAAGGATGCTAACTTAAGTCCCAATCCTACCCCGCCACAGGAAATTCCTGCGGTTTGCCTTTCAGGGCCAGGCGTACGAGTACACGCGGGTTCCGTTCGGGTACGCGTTGGCCCCCCGCACTTTCATCAAGTGCATGGAGGCAGCGTTGGGACCACTGAGGTGTCAGGGGGTCAGAGTCCTGGCCTACCTTTTGGTGCTGGCGCACTCGGCGGAACAGGCCCGGGTTCACACGTTCAGGTTGGTGAGTCAGCTCACTCGCTTGGGTTTCGCAGTGAACTGGAAAAAGAGCACTCCTCAGCCCAGCCAACTGGTGGTGTTTCTGGGGCTCCAGTTATCCACAGTGTCTATGAGGGTGCACATGTCCGGTTGATCAAGGTCCCAAGCTCTCTGGAGTCGGACCTAGCATACTGGAGAGACCAGCGCACTCTGCTAGGGGGGGGTTCCCATGGGCAGAGTGTTGGTGCGGGTTCCGATATTTACGGACGCGTCCCTGACGGGCTGGGACAGGACATGTCAGTCGTATTCAGTCAGAGGGGTGTGGTCTCCGTCGGAGCGCCACATCAACTGGCTGGAGTTGGACACAATCAGGCGCGTGCTGCTGCACTTCGCACCGACCCTACAGGGACGGCAGTTGTGTACGTAAACAGGCAAGGCCCCGCCACCTGTCTCTGCCCCTCCACCTGTTGGCGGTGCAGATTTGGGAATGGGCACAGGTGCACCTCAGGTCTCTGAGGGCTCTGCACATTCCCGGAGAGCTCAATGTGGGCGTGGACTTGCTGTCTTGGGGAGGTCCCCGGGACGACGAGTGTCTTCATCCCGACATTGTAGTCGAGGTCTGGAGACGTTTCGGGAAGGCGCAGGTGGATCTGTTCGCATCCTGGGAGAACCCGCACTGCCCTCTGTGGTTTTCTCTTTGTGCACAGGACAGGCAGCCGTTGGGCGTGGACGCGTTGGCCCACTGGTCGTGGCCGAGAGTGTTGCTGTACGCGTTTCCCCCTCTCCAGTGTATTCTCCCTGTTATGTTTCGGGTGCGGACGGAGGGGCTGTCGCTCATCCTGATCGCCCCTTTTCGCCCGGGTGCCCTATGGTTTGGGGAGGCAAACCGGCCTTTCTGCCCAAGGTGATTAAGGCGTCGTTTTGTTCCATGAAAATGGTACTGTGGGCGTTTTCTCCCCCTCCCCATGCGGGAGCGAGGGAGGAGAGTTTGCATCGCCTGTGCCCAGTGCACGCTTAGGCACAGTATGTGCAGCCCCAAGGTGCCCCAGCTCTTTGTGTGTTACAGAGGCCCGAAGGTGGGCCAGCCGTTGTCGAAACAGCGTCTGTCTCACTGGTGGTGTGAGGCGATTGATCTGGCCTACGTGTCACGTGGCACTCCGGCGCCTAGGGGGTTTGGGGCGCACTCCACGCGTGGGGTGGTGGCCTCGGCCGCCCTGTTCAGAGGCGTGGGGGTGGAGGACATTTGCGCGGCGGCTTCTTGGGGGACGCCTTCGCCTTTTGTCCGCATTTACTCGCGTGACATGGCTGCGGGTACGTTGGCTCACTCCGTGCTAAGTGTGGCTGAAGCTGGAGTGTGAGTGTTGTCGGTTGAACGGCTGGGACGGGACATTGACATGATTCCGTTGCGCGTTCCGTTTTGCCTGTACAGGGTGTTGGTCGGACGCTCGCATTGTATTTGCTTGAGGATCCGCTGGTGCGCCGAGTCAGGGTCTCGGCGTGTTTTTTGGGCTGGCCTTGGACGCTCCAATTCAGTTCTTACTGATTGTGGAGGTACCGGATGGGTTGGTGCTGTGTGTATTCGTTTGGGACTGATTGTCAGTGCACAAACGTTTGTGACAGTGATTGAGCGGGATGGAACCGGCTCAGTGGCGCGGTTGGTATCCTGTGCCTGACCCGTCCTGTTAGGCACTTCTCTCTTTGGTGAGGTTGGTGACCGGCAGGGTGTACATCTTGGGCTCGCTCGCTTTGCCCTAAACCAATAGGAGCGAAGCCCCTATGGGCAAAGCTTCACGAAATACAACGATAGTTACTTTCGTAACTCCAGTTCTATGAGTGGAGCATCACCCATAGTGTTCATGCCCTGACCGGTCTCTGACTGCTTTTCTCATGAAGAAAGGTATGTCGGGAGACTGAGCGGGGTGTGAGACCCCCTCTTATAGCCATGGGGCAGATGGCCATGAGCGGGGTGATTTGCATATTTAAATTTTCAGTGACTGCCTATTGGGCAGAGGGGTAAACCAATAGGAGCGAAGCCCCTATGGGTGACGCTCCACTCATAGAATTGGAGTTACGAAAGTAACTATCACTATATATTTAGGGACAGTTAAAGTGTTCACTAAGATCGCTTATCTACTAAATTCTTTGAATCTGAGATTCGAATAGCTTGCCAGTGACAGAACACAGAAAACACGACAACCCTAATAGCTAAGTTTAAAGATAGCTAGCTAGTCGACGAGGTAGGCCACTTGTTAGCCAGTTCTAGTCAATTAGGGTACTTTATAACTAGCTAAACATGCATGATGCACCTGTCACTATATGCAAGCAGGCAAGATCCATTTATTTTTTAGCTTCATATACACTATGTTGTCATTATTTAGAAATGTAAACTAAATAATAATTTGTCATGGCCATCTTCTATGCAGTGGTGTAAAAAGTAAAAAGAAGTATTTGGCTGTGTTCACCAGTTTTGGGAAGTTGCTAAGGATGAGCTAAATTACCTAAACAGAGTTCATAACCAACCAATGACCTTAATTGATCATTTACACTCTTCCTTTTTATTTTATTGATCACTGGTTAGTTTTGAACAACCTTTACCTGGTTACTTAGATCTTAATTAGATATTTCCCTAAAGTGGTGAACACAGCCGAACCCAGTTGAGTACTTTTACTTTGTACTTTGTACACCTCTAGTTCTATGTGATTATTGTGATCTTTCATTTCAGTTGCCAAGATGTGTTGTTGACCTGGGGGATGCTGTTGCCTGGGTAAATGCCAACACGGGCCTCTTCTGAGACCGGGTACAAGTCCTCACCCCTGAATGATGAGAAAATACAGGGTGCTGTGCAGATAAACAGTAGTTTAGTCAGTGTTGGAATGTAATGTTTTGAATATTTGATCGGGTGATTAAATGTTTAATTGTCTAACTGGCATATCATTTAATTTTGTATTTTTAGATTATGCATTAACTTCATGCTTTTGGACTACATTAATTGACTTTCAGTAATGTCCGTTGTGCTCTTTTGGACCTGTTCTACTTGTAATTTATGTTATTGAATCAAAGTTTAGGAAAAGGGTTAAATTAGACCTCAGATAATCAATTCCAAGACATGTAACACTTATTTTCCTCCCAACAATTTTTTAAGTCCATAAACACGTCATTACTTTAGAATTACAATGTGCTTGTTCCAGGCACCTCCGGAAAAATTAATATTTCTGTAAACAGATGTTGTCCTGACCTCTACATGATGCAAATTTAAACTTGCCACCTTTCTGCAACAGGCTATAGAAAACAACAGGGCATGCGCAAGTTATCCGCGGTTTTAGTGTGGGATGCAGAAGCCGAGGCAGCGTTTATCTCGCTCAAACAGAAACTGGCACAGGCCATAGACCTTTCACTTCCTGATTTTCGTCTCCCATTCTACTTAGATGTTTCTGAAACAGATGGGGTGGTACATGGTATGCTGTTTCAGAAAAAAGGGGGATAGAGAATGGTACTGATGTACGCTAGTGTAATGCTCGACAAAACCGAAAAGAGACACCCCACATGCACACAGCACGCGGCAGGAGTGGCCAGGCTAATAAAAAAAACCGCTCACTTAGTTATGGGCCATCAATTGCACATACTAACAACACATAGTGTTGTCGCATACGTAAACTCTCAGATGTTCACCATGACTTCCCTAAAGCAACAACGCCTGAGCAGGATACTAGGGGCCCCAAATTTACTATTCACACACGAGGGAATCAATATGGCTGACCGGGTGCGAACCGGGCTACCGCATATGTGTGAACAAGAGGTGATCAAAGATGAAAGTCAGGCCAGACTTAGAGGCAGAACCTCTGGGAGAAGGGGAAAACGTGTTTACAGATGGGTGCTGCTTTAGGCATGAAAATGATGGCTTACAGGTGTAGTATGCAGTGGTCAGACAGGTTGGAGAGGGGTTCAAGACTTTACGGGCTGAGCGATTAATAGGACAACAGTCGGCACAGAGAGCGAAGGTCAAAGCAGTGATTGAAGCGTTGAAAATGCACAAAGACAGGAAGGTCAACATTTATAACGACTCAGCTTACGCAGTAGGGGCAGCACATGTAGAATTAGGACAATGGATGAGAACAGGTTTCCTGACAGCAGGGAACAAGCTAATCAAACACGAAACCAAGATGAGAGAACTGGCAGAGGCGTTAGGGCTGCCAGAAAAAGTAGCAATCATAAAATGTAAAGGACACGACTCAGCTGACAGTTGGGTAGCACGGGGTAATCAGGCCGCCGACCAAGCAGCAAAGACAGCGGCAGGTTACACACAAAAGATGATGTTGGTCAGAGTAGAGGAGGAAGATAGTGGAGGAAACCAGATAGGACAGGAAGAGATTGCGCGACTCCAAAAGGGGGCGTCCCCACAGGAGAAAACGATATGGCACCAAAGGGGAGCGACACAAGTAGGGGAACTGTGGAGAGGTCCGGATGGGCGTCTTATACTTCCCCCGGGGATGCGCGCAGGGAAATTAGTGGAAGCACACTGTTTGGGACATGTCGGTGCAGCACAAATGTTGAGAAACTTGTGTCATTGGTGGCATCCGTTTATGGCGGATATGGTGCGCAATTTTGTAAATACCTGCACAATCTGTACTCATCACAATCCGCGACCAACAGTTAAACCAGAAATGGGTGTTTTCCCATTAACCACGAGGCCAGTGCAGGAGATAGTGATAGACTGCACAGACATGGGGAGACAGTCAAGGGACACAGGTACATACTGATGTGTGTAGATACATACACAGGGTGGCCAGAGGCATGGCCAGCTAAAAAGGAGGACAGTCAGACAGTGATAAAATGCCTAATCAATCAGTATATTCCTAGACATGGGTTTCCAGAGAAGATACGTTCAGATAATGGCACGCATTTTAAAAATAGTGACCTACAAC
>JACXGI010010180.1:0-17085 GCA_016801175.1 Esox masquinongy
CGCATTGCTGCAGTAATTCAGGCAAAAGGAGCCCCAACTAAGTATTGAGTGCTGTACATGCTCATACTTTTCATGTTCATACTTTTCAGTAGGCCAACATTTCTAAAAATCCTTTTTTTGTATTGGTCTTAAGTAATATTCTAATTTTCGGAGATACTGAATTTGGGATTTTCATTAGTTGTCAGTTTTAATCATCACAGTTAAATGACGTAAACATTTGAATTATATCAGTCTGTGTGTAATGAATGAATATAATATCCAAGTTTCACTTTTTGAATGGAATTACTGAAATAAATCAACTTTTTGATGATATTCTAATTATATGACCAGCACCTGTATATAGCCTGTATAGCGTAGCTAACAAGTTATTGGGTCCATTCTACTTTAGACTGGGTTTGCTACAAAAACATGTATATGTATAAGCTAAGCATTTTGTAATATCAGCTGATGTAAAAAGGGCTCTTTAAAATATATTTGAATTATTGACATTTGCAGGTATACGCGTTTGCCCGTGCTGTTTAATGTAGCTGTAGCGGTTCAACAGTAAATTTTTACGAGTTTGTAAAATAGTCTCTCGATAGTTGTAGTTAAACAAAGATAATTCTCTAGTGTTTGGAGACCATTCGTTTGTCCTTAAGCTTTAATAAAGTAAACACCGTACTCATTTCTTTTAACAGGCACAAGTGAAATATTTGGTCCCGTTCCTACTGAACAGATGCACCAGTCAATTTTAGTTGCAGATGATCTGCTACAGTTATCAAGATGTTCATCAACTGTCAGTTGTATCACTGCCCACTCTGTCAAACCCACCACATTAAGACAAACACAAAAGCACATAAAAGTCCACAGGAAAAACACTGTGTTATTCAAAGGTATAAATGTACATGCACATTTGTGGACATACAGTGTGCAGAATACTTAATAAACAATGAATGTTTATTTATATTTATTTTACTTCAAGAGATTGCTTACTGTAGTCAAACATCTCTGACTTTGTTAAATAAAATGTGTATGTTTTTAATATTCTGTTTGAATATTGAATAAATCCACACTGTTGCATTTTGAGCTGAAGATTTCTTTTCTGTTCAAAAACACATTCAATTTGCACTCAGTAAATCTGGATGTATTTATATATATTGCCGTGAAGGATATTAAAGAAACCAAGTTGCGGTTGACAGAAATGCAGATGCTATTGGTCACAATGAAAATCTTGTCACAGACCATACAATGAGGATAAAGTAATAAAGATATTCAGGCATATAAAAGTACTGAGTAAACATTGAGTGAAAGTATAAAATTGGTAACTGTCCAATTAAAAGTACATTTATACATAAGACAGTTTATGATACTGTGATGATGATCAAGCTGTAAAGTGAATTGTCTATTATGTGTATGTACAGCAAGATAGTGAATTTGGGGGATGGAATTGCCCCTTTGGGATCTATATACATTGATTTATAAACTAAGATTGTCTGTTGGATAAAGACTTGCAGCTAAATTCATAGCGTAGGATTTAATTAATCCACAGAACTCCAAAAAGCAGATGGAAGAAGAATTTATGGATATTAAACAATTCTTGATTGTGCTTTATAAACACAAATGTTTGTATTTTATTTGGTCAGAGACCAAACATCTCTAATAACTTTTATATATACTGTTTGCTAAACAAAATATGGTTATTGTTTATAAAAGTAATAACTTGAAAACAGTGAAAGAGTTAATTAAATCAAACTCAAACGACCTGTGATTCAACAGCAGTAGAAGTCCCATTCAAAAGATCCACAAAGCCCAAGCCCCGCCCACCAGCCTATAGTGCCCCTGCTGATAGTGCCCGTCTGCAGCCAGACCTTTCTCGGTGCTCTGGGTATTACTGACGTGTTATTTTTATTGAACGACTCGAAAAGATCAGAGTCATTAAAAATAGTCGAAATTACTATCCCTAGTAACCCCGGGCTACTTTGAGATATTGGACGAGACACAGGCTGGTTTTATAGATCAGTAAATTTGCAGTAATCTGTAGCTGCAGTCTTCTTGAACATGATGACCACTGTTACGTAATTTCCTGTTTCAGAGACAGGTCCGTAGCTAATAAGGTTCCGTGTGCTTTGTAGCACAATTCAGCATAGGCTATTGCTACGCTTACGTCTCTAAAATGTCTAAACTACGGTTAGGTAGTGATGTTCTCAACGAAAAATTAGCCTCAGTTCCTTTGGAGATATCCGTGGTAGTTAAAACAACGATTGCAGAGTATCAGAAAGAAATCTCACGATTAAAATTGGCGAATGCACGTCTGCGAAAACTGCTGGATTTGGTATTCAAACCAGATATACAGTTGCATAGATTAGCAGGTTTGTGTCAGCTGTACGTCTAAGTTTAGTAATTTCCATTAAAAAATATTATGCATTTTTTCATTGTCAATGTTGTCCCGCAATCCTATTTCAGAAATTTATTTAACTGTTTAGTCCAGGGATCGGCAACCGGTAGAGTATATGAGTATTCGTTCTCGTGATGTAATCGATGTTTGCGGCATTTGCAAACAAAGCGTTTACTATCAGCAGAGACTTGAAGAATATAAGTCCTGAAAACACTTAACTAATATTTTTGTACAGTGCAACCTTTAGGGGTGTTCTCCAGTTCATGCTTTCTTATCAAAGAAAACTTGAATCAAATATATAGAACCATGCTTCCGTACATGATTTGTAGATGGCAGATTCGATTTTTGTCTCTCATCGATTCAACAGTCCATTAACCAGTTTTACACGTTCAGTGAAATGCGCAATCGATTTTGCGAAGTAATTATTTACTGAAGTTACACATTTACAATTAAAAACATAAAAAATAGTTAAAGAAGAATTTATAAACGTTCAAAAAGTATTGAATGCAATTATTCTCCATTCGCTATTCATCTAAAAACAGTTGGGCATTAACACTGCTGACAGATAAAGGTAACCTAATTGAACGAAGGACACAGAAATATTCTTTGTAATCATTTATTAATCAAAAATCAACAGAAATAAAATGTTATAGTTAAGAAAAAATAAGGACACCCTTTGACTGAAGTAACTTCGTCACCTTCTCTTGTAACTGTCCATCAGTCTCTTACATCAACTGGGAGGATTTCTTCCATTTAAAGTATTGCCTCAACTGTATCATGTTTGAGGGCTTTCTTGTATGCACAACCCTCTTCAACACCCCCCACAGCACATGGATAGGATTGAGATCTGGGCTTTGACACAGCCATTCCATAACCCACAATTTCTTCTTTCTAAGCTATTCTGTTGTAGCTTTGCTTGTATGTTTTGAATCATTGTCCTGCAACAACTTCCTTCCTGACCTCCCATGTAGGTCACATTTGTGCTGTCTAATTCTGACAGTTGACTTTTGTAATTCTACATTGTTTGTGACAAGAGAGGCCTGTAGATCCCTTGATTTTACCCTAGGGTTCTTCAAAACTTCCAGGAGCATCTTTAGGTGAGTTCTTGGCATGAATTTGGGTGGATGACCTGTCCTATGTAGATGCCTGTCATCTGGAATATTCTACATTTGTAGGGGATCCATTTGACAATACAGTGATGTACTTTGAATTGCTTGGAAATGGCTTTGTAAATTGTCCCAAACTCATATGGCTCAATCGTTCTTCTGAGGGTTTGATAGGCCAAGATAGGTCTTGATCTTGCCATGATGTTTCACCACACACTCATATGGTTAAGACCAAACAAGACCAAGTTTCTAATCTAATTGTTAAGGGAGGCTGGACCTTCCCAAGCTACTCGCTAATTATTTTCTAATAAATTGCTCCTGTGTTAGTTCACCTCAGTCTAATTTTAGACATTTTATGTGATGATGAGTAGGAGTGGACCTACTTTTTCCACATAAGGAAATTGCATTTCTGTTTATGTTAATTGCATAAATGGTTTGAAAGTTACGTTTTATGTGATTGGTTAAATTGCGTTACCTTGATCAATGAATGTGTTTTGAATTTTGCTCAAATGTTCACATGTCTAAATATAAACAAACAAAACAGAATTAGACAACTTTCCATTGGATGTACTTACATTGTAAGATGACCTACTTCAATGGGTTTTCACACGGAAAGACAGAGGACTGTCTTTCCCTACATTCTGGAAAACCCTACATCAATAACAATGCTCTTTAATACCCACCGCTAGTCTCTTGGTTCTTTTGAAGTTGGAAAGGAGAGAAATCAATCATAAAAAAGTTGTATTATATCCTTTTCAGTAATTCTTAACAATATTCGCAAACCTACTAACCTCAGCAAGAGAATGTTGCCTTATGGTACTACATAGGACAGAGGGGCAAAGAATAAAAACTTGGTTCCTAGCCCGGAAGACCATCCCCTTATGCATTGTGCCAATAGGAATAATTCATAAAAATTGAATGATTCAGTTCTTTGGTAGGTGTTTCAATCATAAAGCAACATCACTTACCGTATTTTCACAAGATTGTATTGTCCCTGCAACACCAGACAGCTGCTGAGTCCAGTCCACTCTGTGACCATGACATCAGATTCCATGGACATTTGATACAACTGCTGTCTGTTGTTCTTTATATCAGGTAGTACCGCTGTTGACCTTGAAAAAAGGATTTAATTTCTTGTGTGGATTTCTCAACATTATCTTTTAATAACTGAAATTAAGTAGCGGGACTCCCCGGTGACCCAGCAGTGTACTGGTCAGAGCCTGCAAAGCATACAGGTCGCAAACTGAGCAATTTTTCTTATTTAAATATGCAAATTTAAATAAGAAAAATTGCTCTTCCAGGCCTAAAGGTTGCCGACCCCTGGATTTAATCCAATAATCTGTCAGAGGTAGTGAGTAGCTTTATTCCCGATTTTCGGTTCTGATCTGTGATCTGTTCACATTCTCTCCAGACCTCCAGCAGCTCACTCTTACTGAAGAGGAAGGTAATCCTGAGCAGGAGGATTTGCGCTGTGGTCTGGAGCCTTTGGAGTCGGACGCTGAAGAATCTGTATGGGACTCTTTAAACGTTACCACAGAGAACCGAATGGAACCTGATGCTGAGAGAAACCGAGAATCTGAATCAACCAGTCACTGTGAACCTCCCTCTGAAGTAATTCCAGACAGTGAGAACAGTGAAAGTGATCATGGAAAGTGTGAGGCAGTAGAGAATAGAAAACCACTGTCAGGTTCAAAGACTCTGAAATCAAAGCAAGGAAGAGGATTGTCAAGGAAGGAAGGAAAGAAGGAAAGGAAGGAAGGAAAGCAGCTGCCTGATCTGAAATGCCACGTGTGCGGAAAGTACTTCACCACCACCGGTGGGCTGAGAAGACATCTGCAAAATTGGCCCATTAAAGAGCGGCTGAAAGCACGGCCAGAAACGGATCCTAGTCAAATACCTGATCTGAAATGTGACTTATGTGGAAAATGTATGGGGACAGCGCGCAGCCTGAGAAGGCACCGTCAAAATCGGCACCTCGAAGAACGACCAAGGGGACGGCCGAAGAAGGAAGCCCGCGACTTGCCTGATCTGAAATGTGACGTTTGCGGGAAACGTTTGGCGACAGCTCGTAATCTGAGATTGCATCGGCAATTCCGACACAGCGATGAGAGACCATACATGTGTGACATTTGCGGACAAGGTTTCATTCTGAACTGCTACCTGGTCCGGCACATAAAAACTCACACGGAAGAAGGCCAGCATTGCTGTACCATATGTGGTAAAGGTTTCAATCACAAAAATAATCTGAATAATCACATGCGTACTCATGCAGAGCCTGCTTTCAAATGTGATATGTGTGGGAAAAGTTTGACGACAAAAAGAGGTCTGCAACTGCATCAGCAAAATCACACTGGGGAGAAATCGTATCCGTGTAAACAATGTGATAAATCTTTCAGCATTAAAGGCAGTCTGATATTACATATGAGGACTCACACAGGGGAGAAACCATTTCGGTGCAAAGAATGTGGCAAATGCTTCAGTGACAAGGGAACGCTCACGAAACATATGATGACTCACACAGAGGAGAAACCACATCGCTGCAACGACTGTGGAAAGTGTTTCAGCCTGAAAGGACATCTGACCGCTCATATGAAGGTTCACACAGGGGTGGGAGTTCAATGTCATTTGTGCGGAATTCACTTAAAGTTAGCATCAAGCCTGAAGAGACATCTGCGAACTCACAGATGAAATATTAACATTTACTGAGAACACGTATCAACACTGTAAAGTGTGATAGATAAAAGAGACAAAGCTGGAAGGAAAACTGGATTTAGAAACCAGAGGGGACAGTACAGGGCATTGTGTAAGGTTAAATATGTATCCCTAGTATGAAAAAATGATTGGCTTTAACCTGATGGTTCAGTAAGGGCCCGAATGCGATTGAAACTCTTTTTCCTTTAATGGTTTATATAATTATAATTAGAGTAATATTAATGTTAGGATTCTAAATAATATTTGGTTATTTGTGTAATGTTTACCATACTAACTTTTGAATAATCATTACTCTTATTGCTGTTAACAGTATGCTATGAAGGCGATTCACATTTTCCCCCTTTGACAAATGTACAAAATGTCCCAAGAAAATGAATGCGTCATTACCATTTGTATTATTTGTAACATGTATTTATAAGGTGTTGGATTAGAAACCCGGAGTAGAACTCACACTGCAGCGTTATACACCGATCAGCCATAACATTATGACCATTGACAGGTGAAGTGAATAACACTGATAACCTCGTTATCATGGCATCTGTCAGAGGGTGGGATATGTTAGGCAGCAAGTGAACACTGTCCTCAAAGTTGATGTGTTAGAAGCAGGAAAAATGGGTAAGCGTAAGGATCTGAGTGACATTGACTAGGGCCAAATTGTGATGGCTAGACGACTGGGTCAGAGCATCTCCAAAACTGCAGCCCTTGTGGGGTCTGCAGTGGTCAGTACCTATCAAAAGTGGTCCCAGGAAGGAGAAGCAGTGAACCGGCGACAGGGTCATGGGTGGCCAAGGCTCATTGATGCACGTGGGGAGCAAAGGCTGGCCTGTGTGGTCCGATCCAACAGGCGAGATTTTGTAGCTCAAATTGCTGAACAAGTTTACGCTGGTACTGATAGAAAGGTGTCAGAACACACAGTGCACCGCAGTGTGTTGCGAATGGGGCTGCGTAGCCGCAGACCAGTCAGGGTATCCATGCAGACCCCTGTCCACTGGCGAAAGTGCCTACAATGGGCACATGAGCATCAGAACTGGACCACGGAGCAACGGAAGAAGGTGGCCTGGTCTGATGAATCACATTTCCTTTTACATCAGGTGGATGGCCGGGTGCATGTGCGTTGCTTACCTGGAGAACACATGGCACCAGGATGCACTATGGGAAGGAGGCAAGCCGGCGGAGGCAATGTGATGCTTTGGGCACTGTTTTTCTGGGAAACCTTGGGTCCTGCTATTCATGTGGATGTTACTTTGACACGTACCGCCTACCTGAGCATTGTTGCAGACCATGTGCACCCTTTTATGACAATGGTATTCCCTGAAGTCATTGGCGTCTTTCAGCAGGATAATGCGCCCTGCCACAAAGCAAAAATGGTTCAGGAATGGTTTGAGGAACACAATGAGTTCAAGGTGTTGGCTTGGCCTCCAAATTCCCCAGATCTCAATCCAATCGAGCATCTGTAGAATGTGCTGAACAAACAGGTCCGATCCATGGAGGCCCCACCTCGCAACTTACAGGACATAGAGGATCTGTCCATGCCTTGACGGGTCAGGGCTGTTTTGGCGGCAAAAGGGGGACTTACACAATATTAGGCAGGTGATCATAATGTTGTGGCTGATCGGTGTATGTGTGCACCTGAGGTAGCAGCTTAGTCCACTGGACCACCCTTTGTCACGTTTTTATATAATTTTTTTCTGATTCCTCGCATTACTTTTATTGGATGAGGTCAGAACCATATTCCATATTCATGCTAATAGAGAATGTTATGCATCAACCAACCCCTCATCTCTATCATCGTTATGGATGCGGATAACCTCGCTGAGGGTGGCTTCCAGTCAGATAAAGGTAACTATATTTTACCTGTGTTCTCCCATCCCAATTTTGTGATGCCCAATTCACGATAATGGCTGTGCCCCATTGCAACAACCCCACAGGAGGTGTCAACATTTGAGGCTCTAGACATGGTTTCCCCAATTGCATCCTGCCAAGCCATTCTAATTGTTACCACAGTGCTCAACCAACCAGGATGTTTTCACTGGTACACATGTGCTTGAGGAGAATGCATTCCCCTACCAGCAACCACGATTAGGCTCAGAGGTGCCTGACCTACCACAAGGAATTACTAGAGCGCAAAGTGATTAGGCGAACCTGTCCGATATCCAGTCATTCACCCCGAAAAGAGCAGAGCCAATTTTCCCTGACCTCTGCTGCACCCCCAGGGGCCAATTGCCAATTTGCCACATCCAGGTTTTAAACACCAGGCCAATTGAACGCAGTTGTATTGCAAGACAGTACCCCTCGCAACTCTGTAGAAGTTACCCTCAACAATTATTGACAATGGAGGGCCCTAATGAAGTTTGAGATTCACTTGGACAAAACCAAACAAAAGCATGAGATTTGCCCAGGAAGATTGCATTGTTACAGATTCTCTGGAAGGCTGAACTGGAGTGTATAATTTAGCCACTGTGACAGTCAGCTTTTGGACCGCTTTTGAGAAGTTGAAATGGCTTGAGATTGATTATGAATTGAATTGCATCATTCAAGTCACTTTTTCCTGTTTCTATTATCCAAGAGTGTGTTCAACGACGTGTGTCAGCAACATGTGGCAGTGGGGGAGGCGGTGCTCTGATTTAGTTGGTTGGGGAGAGGGTGTCGTTTTGAATTCACATCAACTGCTACGGAATGGCAATTTATTTTACATTAGAACCGCAACAGAGTGAGCTAAAATAGGTCATTACTATTTAATACAGTACACATTGTATTTCAATACTATATATTGTATATTAATGAGATTGGCTCATAGAGATACAGATGCGTGACAAAGGAATGAGTGAAGTAGAAAGTGTTGATGCTATGTAACCAAGTGGCAAGTGTGGCACCTGGAAAACCATCCCTGACAATCTGGAACCTCCACACCAGGCCATAACAGATGAAGACCCTCAAGATGGTCAACGACCAGCCACTCAATCCACAGACTTCATTAGACTACTAAGTGTCAGCCATGCAGGTGTGTAGAACTACCTGGACTCTATGGCTTCTACCCAATGTTTAGCCATAAAACCGTTAAACATGACTGCAAAATGACTGCTCAAAAGCTTATCAGACAAATTCTTAGTAAAGTGTTGCTTCTACATTAGTTTTTGTTAGTCTTAAAAGAACATGTTGAAGTTTGGTTTAGTTTCTGTTTGTTTCTAAAACTTTTTAAGTAGCTTAGTCACTGGCAACAAGGGGGTTAGAGAAGGTGATGAGCATGTTCATATCCAACCTGAAAGTGTAAAAGGGCACCAATCAGGCCAGGTTCCTTAAGCAATCCATTGTCCCATGAGCTGTGCTGAAGTATTTCACTTTTCCTCAAAATTTATACCATTTAAAAACAAAAAAGGTTTGGTTCTATTTTACATGTTACATTTTCACAACTCTTGATACAAAACTAAAGACTGATACAAAACTAAAAAAAGGCACATGTCTCCAAAACAACACAAACAATTCCTACATTCACTTAATCACCAAACAGTTTTTCATCTAGAAATTGCTTTCCTGTATGATCACAACACCTTCCTTCAGATTCACATAAGTACAAAACATAAATGCCCAGCTGCATGAACAATTAGGTCATTACCTGTAGTGTCAGTGACATTCTATGAATGGTGTCTGAAGACCGACTTAATTCAAACTAGTGTCTGCTAAAGACATCTTTACCGTTTTTCTTGATTGCTTGAGCTCTTTTACCCAATCAGAATTCAGTGTTATTGTGTCCTTTCTTTGCCCCCTTTCATTAAATGGCTGGATTGATCTAGTAATCAGTAATAAACCAGTGTGTGTATAGTTCTCACAAACCACCAGTAAGTGATCTAACCTTTACAGGAGGTTTATAGGAAATAGAGGACTAGATGTCCAGAGAAAGTAAAGTTCAGCCTGCAGTCCAGACCTGTCACCCACTGATAACATTTGGTCACATTATGAAATGAAAAATATGACAAAGGAGACCCTGAACTGTTGAGCAGCTGAAATCCTATATCAAGCAAGAATGGGAATACATTTCACATTCAAAACTACAGCAGTTGGCCTCCTCAGTACCCAAATGCTTACAGAGTATTGTTAAAAGAAGAGGTGATGCAACACAGTGGTAAACATGCCCCTGTCCCAACTTTTTTGAAACGTGTTGCTGGCATCAAATTCAAAATGGGCATGTATTTTTCCAAAAACAATAACATTTCTCAGTTTCAACGTTTGATGTTTTCTTGGTAATAGTTTCAATTAAATACAGGGATAAATGAATTGCACATTATTGCATTCTGTTTTTATTTGCATTTTATGCAGCATCCCAACTTTTTTGGTAATGGGGTTGTACATACAAGCATATTAATAATCATAAATAATATTATAATACAACTTGGTACACATGTTTGACCTTGACATACCAGGTACAAGCATTTACGGATTTACCACACAGGGCAATGTGGAATCAGACAGCTTTGCAAGCTCACGCCACTCACACAAAGCCTGAAAAAAATGGGGGATAGGTCCATACCCTCACAAGAAACATTTTTGCCATTGGGACACATTAGCTCCACCTTAATAGATTTGCAGCTATTTTATATATGTGAATAATGCTTCAAATGCTACTCCAATAGTACCCAATTTCTGATCTTCATGTGACTTGATATTTGGCATCCATGGACCAAGGTCATTCATCGATGCAAAACATGTCCGCTTTTGACCAGTCAATCTTCAAGCTTGATAAAATCAATTGATGTTAATGTCTTCTGCAGTACTACGATATGCAAGTAAATTCAGTTTGACCTCACGGTTGTTTGACCTCACATAACAGTTACATGGAATTATCTCTATCACTCACTGTGATTACATTTGCCACATTTACGCATGGTTAGAAATCTAGCTCATGTATGAACTAAGGCTCAATTTGGCCACATGGGGGCACCATTGGACAAAAACGAATTGATGCTTTATTTGGAGAATCTTATAAATTGTGCATATGGATTTCTCTGTGCTCATGTGGTGCAATAAAGCCGATTGTAGCTGAATGCTGAAACACGCTCAATGCTGCTTGCAGGTTAAATCATTATTGCAATTCCTTATAAACACAATACAAATATTTTTTTAATACAGTCAGAAATGCGTTATCCACGGTGTTTCAAAATGTGTGCTTTTATTTTGAAAATTTCCTTAATAACGATAAGATATTTGTTCTAGTCAAGCCACGCCATGTCCTGTACTCGAGAAACGGATCCGTAGCCCTACGTTAGCAACACTTGTGTTACATATACAAACTTCTCCCATCCTTTTCCTCGCGAATATGTCTAAAGTCCATCCACTTGAGGTCCTCAATGAAAAATTAGCCGCAGTTCCTTTGGAGATATCCGTGGTAGTTAAAACAACGATTGCGGAGTACCAGGAAGAAATCTCCCGTTTGAAACGGGCTAATGCACGTTTACACAGACTGCTGGATTTTGTTTTCAAACCAGAGATAAAGTTGCATAGATTAGCAGGTTTGTGAAGATGTCTCTTTTTGACGTACATTTTACATTGCGTAAACACTTTATTTGCGTAATTTACGTTTGAAATAATTTTAGTAACACTGATAGCATCCACTGACTGCTAAGGTGCACTCCGGTCATATGATCATCCATCTGATCATCATAACTGAATAATTTTCCAGCGGAGAAGTATCACCGTGCACACAAATAATTAGTTAAAATTATTAAATTACATTGAAATACGTTTTACAAGAGAGAGAGAGAGCAGTGCACCGCCCTCCTCAAACGATCTGCTTCATGTCTGAACTGAATTTTGATTGGGATATTTCAAAAACCGGATGACATCACTTTCTAAACTGTTTTTACAGGAGCTTGGCAATTTAATTGGGATGATTAGGTGATGGGAGTGCAAGATCTAAAATGCTGAAAATGTGTTTATCCAATATAGGTAATGTAGGAAGGATAGCTACATTATATATACAGTACACAATGACTAGTCTCTTGGTTTAAGTTAAGTTTCTTGGTTTAAGTTTTCCTCAAATGTCATCCTTTCTCCTTCCCTCCAGACCTCCAGCAACTCACTCTTACTGATGCGGAATGTAACCCTGGGCAGAAGCAGAATTGTGAGCAGGAATGGAACCCCAGTCTGGGAACCCGGAACCCTGATGCTGTAGTAGAGTCTGTGTGGGACTCTTTTAACATCATAACTGTAGATAACCAAACAGAATCTGAGGGTAAGAGCATCAGAGAATCTGAATCAACCAGTGACTATGAACCAACCTCTGAAATAAATCCAGACAGTGACAGCAGTGAAAGTTATAATGGAAAATTTGATATAGTGGCAAATAAAATACCACTGTCAGGTGTAAAGTCTCTTAAGCGAAAGAGAGGAAGAGGACGGCAAAGGAAGGAAAGAAGGAAAATTCCAGATCTGAAATGTGACCTGTGTGGAAAATTGTTGGCGACACCATGCAGTCTGAAAAGGCATAGACAAAATCGGCACGTTGAAGAAAGGCCAATTGGACGGCCTCGGAAACAATCCAGTGAGTTTCCTGAGCTGAAGTGCGATATTTGTGGAAAATGCTTTATGACAAAAGGTGGTCTACGAATGCATCAGAAAAACAGGCACAGTGAAGAGAGACCATATATGTGTGACATTTGCGGACAAGGTTTCATTCTGAACTGCTACCTGGTCCGACACATTAAGACTCACACGGAAGAGGGCCAGCATTGCTGTACCATATGTGATAAAGGTTTCAATCACAAAAATATCCTAAAAAATCACATGCACACTCATATGGGGCCAAGTTTTAAATGTGATATGTGTGGAAAATGCTTGACAACAAAAGGAAGTCTGAAACTGCATCAGCAAAATCACACCGGGGAGAAATCGTATCCATGTAAAGAATGTAATAAATCCTTCACCATTAAGGGCAGCCTGATATTACATATGAGGATTCATACAGGGGAGAAACCATTTCGGTGCAAAGAATGTGGCAAATGCTTTAGTGACAAGGGAACGCTCACAAAGCATATGATGACGCACACAGAGGAGAAACCACATCGCTGCAGTGAATGTGGCAAAAGCTTCAGTCTGAAAGGAAACCTGACAGTGCACATGAAGGTGCACACAGGGGAAGGAGTTCAGTGTCATTTGTGTGGAACTCACTTGAAGTTAGCATCAAGTCTTAAAAAACATCTCAAAACTCACAAAATGAATTTTCACCATGATTGAGCGCAGGTATTATACCCTTAGTGTAAGTTGTGATCAGTAGAAGTGATTGAGCTTGAAAAAACAGAGGTGATTCCCAAATACAATGAACAGAAATTCTGTACGGCACAATGTGTTTATTTACATTGTTTTATACATGTTCTTATTGTTTAGCAGATTATGCAGAGCAACTTAACATAGTGAGTGCATACATTTTTATACTTTTTGTTACCGGTCCCTTGTGCAATCAAACCCACTGTGTAAATGCCGTACTCTACGAGTTGAGCTACATGAAACCCACTCCACTAATGAAAAAAGTTTGGATTTAAGATGATTGCCCACACATTAAACACTGCAGAAAAACAATGTAATTGAAATTGGTTTTCTGAAGTTGATTTGATAATATTATGTCTCTTATATTAATATATTATAATTGTTATTGGTGTTACTGTTGTATCTTAGTAGCCATCTAATAATTATGTGTTATGTTTGTTAATAATAATCAATGCTATATATATATTTTGCAAAACAATTGTCCTTATTTTTATTATGCCTTTAATGGGTGCATGATAAGGGCAATTTATGGAGTACATTTTGTTGTTTGCTCAAGTTTTGTTGTTTGCTAACTTTCAGCAATGCTACCTAACATTAACAACATTTAAAATTAGCTTGACTTTAACAGTGATCAGGAAGGATCAGCTAAGTTGGATGTCAAACCCAGCTGACTACATTAGTGACGGAAGACCTCAATGTTGATAAACCTGTGGAAAAAAAATCCCAAAATCATCTTTCCCCTTAGTCCTGCCTTTGCTTGTTTGCTCAGAAACATGTGACGATGGAGGGCCCTTGAGCAAGCTAGTTGGTGCTTTCAGTAAGATTCTTCAGTTCATGAATGGTCTCTGATGAAATGGCCATTTGGTCACTAGATGCATCTATCATACAAAGTCTGAAACTACATATTCTGTTCAGGACTATACAATAATTTCTAAATGCGAAATAAACCTCTCCTAACCGCTCCACCTTCAGCCCTCCATTTGCACATTCTGACGATCTTTGGCCATTTGCACTAGTCTCCTAAGGGTGTAGGGGCTAATTAGAACCTCTTTGCACTAGGGTTGCACGATATTGACAAAATGTGGTATTGCGATATTGATCATGAATATTGCGATATCAATATTCATTTCAATATTTTTAACTTCTGTGTTTTTACGTATGTTTATGGGAAAACCCATCAAAATAGATTCATAACATATGAAAACAATACGTTTTCTCACAACACAAGGGTTTATTTCAACTGACAGTCATATTGGACTGGTACAACATGAATAAATAAAGACTACATGTCAACAGAACAGGACATGTTGTACTGGTGGTACAGCAGCCATGACAACCCTGCCCAACGTTTCAGAGTACGCGCATGGCAAATTGGGGTTCGGATCTGCTATTTGCGCTTGCATTTGCCTTTGTTCAATGACAAAGTTGAATCTAATCTAATCTTAAGTTTTTCTTAGGGTATGCCCCCAAGTTTAGTCTCTACAGTAGAGGAACGCTTGTCAACTCTCAAACAGGGCCAATCAAAGGTATTGGCTTTTTAGACACGGTACTTAATCAGTACTAAAAGCAAAATAATGATGAAAACAAAAACAAATGATTGCATGGACACTGACTGCAAACTAGTAACACAATGTCTTGTAGGCTACCGCAAAGGGAATCTGAATGTCAGGATTCCTGTGCAGACCCAGAAGCAGACGGGACACACTGAGACGGTTAAGAGTGTTTATTGAAAAAACCAGGAACTGGGAGGAAGGTGCCAGGGGTGGGCAGAGTGGCTGTGGGTTGGTGTGGGTCGTGACACTCAACGCTGTTCGCTGGAAGAGTCTGGTGTTTCAGCCTATGTAAATGTAAACCTATTGTATTTCTTGGCAGCGCTTACGTCATTTGAGTTTTTTTTTTACGATGATTAAATCTCAAATCTAGTGCAGTCTTCTTAACTCCTGACTCCATTTAATGCCAAGATGTTTATATTTATTTAGGATTATACTTTTGTAATGCTTTTTGTGACGTGGATCAAAATTACAGTTACAGTCTATCATGTAACTTCTTTTTTAACGTTTCCTCTTCGATCTCTGTTGTTTCATTGTCTCCCTGAGCCACACTTATCTTACTTTTCTGTCGCTCCTCTGACTCGCTTCTCTCTCTCTCTCTCTCTCCCTCTCTCTCTCTCTCTCTTTCAGTCCTTTCTTTTCTTTCGCCCCTCTGACTCACTTCGCTGTCTCTATCTCTCTCTTCACTCACGCTGTGCACACACGTCACGTGGTATGCTCCATAGGGTATGTTCGTGTAGTGGACCTATGTGCTCACACTTGCATGTGACAGGGCAACCGACCAATGAAACATGATCATTGTATAGCGGTTTCAAGCAGGCTCTAAATCGAACACACAGCTAACGGACGCATCTCTCCAGAAAATAAACGGAATATCGCATACTGTACTTTCTGCGACATTTTCTATTTTGATATTGCACAACGTGATATTGCGATAACGGTATTGAGGCATTATATCGTGCACCCCTACTTTGCACTAGTGTCCCAATGGTGTAGGGGTTAATTAGAACCTCTTTGCACTAGTGTCTCAAGGGTGTTGGGGCTAATTAGGACCTATTTGCCCTAGCCTCTCGAGGGTGTAGGGGCTAATTAGAATATCTTTGCACTAGCATCTCTAGGGTGTTGGGGCTAATTTGAATCTCTTTGCACTAGCGTCTCAAGGGTGTAGAGGCTAATTAGAACCTCTTTGCACCAGCGTCTCAGGGGTGTAGAGGCTAATTAGAACATCTTTGTACTAGTGTCTCACGTGTGTAGGGGCTAATAGGAACCTCTTTGCACTAGTGTCTCAAGGGCGTAGGGGCTAATGCAGCCTCCATGATTGAAGTGGAATAACATAAAAGACCACAACGTTTTTATGTTGAATTTCATGCTTTTTTAATTAATATGATGTGGTCCATGAATTGCATCATTTCAATCACAAGTGTGAACGGACGTTTGTGCCTTTATTAAACCCATACCGACTCTGTGAAAGGCATACTACATTTTGTCAGCAAGATGTGACCATGGAGGACACTTGAAGCATCTAAAGACCTCCACTAAGAATAAACATTTTAAATCTAATTCTTTAACAGAATTAGATTTAATTCTTTTAACAGAACTAGTAAAAAAATAAATCCACTCAATCCAATTTCAAGCATGTTAACACAGATGGATTTTTCTAAAAATAATACTTCCCATATATACAGTGGATATAAAAAGTCTACACACCCCTGTTAAAATGCCAGGATTTTGTGATGTAAAAGAATGAGACAAAGATAAATCATGTCGGAAATTTTTCCACTTTTAATGTGACCTATAATGTGAACAATTCAGTTGAAAAACAAACTGAAATCTTCGAGGGGTAAAAATGAAAAATAAAAACCTTACAATAACCTGGTTGCATAAGTGTGCGCACCCTCTTATAACTGGGGGTGTGGCTGCGTTCAGAATTAACCAATAACATTCAAACTCATGTTAAATAGAAGTCATTACAAACCTGCCATCATTTAAAGTGACTCTGATTAATCACAAATAAAGTTCAACTGTTCTAGTAGGATTCTCCTGACATTTTCTTAGTTGCATCTCAGAGCAAAATCCATGGTCCGCT
>JACXGI010010180.1:17185-28406 GCA_016801175.1 Esox masquinongy
TATGAATGGGCTATGGGGTAGGGTGGCAAGACGGAAGCCTTTTCTTACAAAGAAAAACATCCAAGCCTGGCTGAAGTTTGCAAAAACAAACATCAAGTCCCCCAAAAGCACGTGGGAAAATGTGTTATGGTCTGATGAAACCAAGGTTGAACTTTTTGGCCATAATTCCAAAAGGTATGTTTGGTGCAAAAACAACACTGCACATCACCCAAAGAAAACCATACCCACAGTGAAGCATGGTGGTGGCAGCATCATGCTTTGGGGCTGTTTTTCTTCAGCTGGAACCGGGGCCTTAGTCAGGGTGGAGGGAATTATGAACAGTTCCAAATACCAGGCAATTTTGGCACAAAACCTTCAGGTGTCCGTTAGAAAGCTGAAGATGAAGAGGAAGTTCACCTTTCAGCACGACAATGACCCAAAGCACACATCCAAATCCACAAAAGCATGGCTTCACCAGAAGAAGATTAACGATTTGGAATGGCCCAGCCAGAGCCCAGACCTGAATCCAGTTGAACATCTGTGGGGTGATATGAAGAGGGCTGTGCACAGGAGATGTCCTCGCAATCTGACAGATTTGGAGCGCTTTTGCAAAGAAGAGTGGGCAAATGTTGCCACGTCAAGATGTGCAATGCTAATAGACTCCTACCCAAAAAGACTGAGTGCTGTAATATAATCAAAAGGTATTTCAACAAAGTATTAGTTTAAGGGTGTGCACACTTATGCAACCAGGTTATTGTGAGTTTTTTATTTTTATTTTTCCCCCTCAAAGATTTCAGTTTGTTTTTCAATTGAATTGTTCACGTTATAGGCATATTAAAGGTGGAAAAAGTTCTGACATGATTTATCTTTGCCTCATTCTTTTACATCACAATAACCTGCTATTTTAACAGGGGTGTGTAGACTTTTTATATCCACTGTACTTAAATATAAAACATATTTAAGTATATACAGCTCCAGAAAAAATTAAGAAACCACTGCACCTTTTTCTTTCCTTTCCAAAAAAGTTGAAAAGGAAAGTTTTGAGTGAGGAACAGAAGCATTCAATTTGCAGTGGTCTCTTAATTTTAACCCTTCTGTTCCTCACTCAAAACCTTCCTTTTCGACTTTTTTGGAAAGGAAAGAAAAAGGTGCAGTGGTCTCTTAATTTTTTCCAGAGCTGTATGTCTGGTTAAATATAAAAACTGTCTTGTTGCATTGGTTGAAGGTTATAATACCCCTTACCTTCAAAAGGAATCTTCTTAGGAATTTGTCATGGACAGCATTTGGAGTTAGTGGAGGACTAAAATTTCAATGAAGCAAACAAATGAAAAAGTTGTATTTAATTTAGGGCTGGTATCACAGACACAGATTAAGCCTAGTCTAGGACTAAAACAACAAGCTCAGTGGAGGTTACGGTTAAACATGATTTTTTTGTGCTAGACTAGGCTTAATCTGTGTCTGCGAAACTGGCCCTTAGTGTAACAGAGTTAGTAATGAACTTTAATTATTCAAATCGTCCATGAGTTGGATTTTCCTGGTGAGTACATAAATATTTCACAAGTAGGAAACCAGTGTGACTTTCATGTGGAAAAACTCAAGTCCAGAATGGAAAACGTTTGATTGATTAATTTAAGCCCAGCGTGGGTTGAAAAAACAACTTATAGCTTAAACATATAATGGCTGTTAATATGATAGCTGTTAATAATAATAATAATAATATATACTACCGTTCAAAAGTTTGGGGTCACTTAGAAATGTTCTTGTTTTTGAAAGAAAAGCAACATTTTTTTGCCCATTAAAACAATGTCAAATTGATCAGAAGTACAGTGTAGGCATTGTTTTTGTTGTAAATGACTTTTGTAGCTGGAAACGGCAAATTTTCAATGGAATACTTACATAGGCATACAGAGGCCCATTATCAGCAACCATTACTCCTGTGTTCCAATGGCACGTTGTGTTTGCTAATCTAAGTTTATAATTTTAAAAGGCTAATTGATCATTTGAAATTATTATATTAGAACTAGCTGAAAACTCCTGTGCTGATTAAAGAAGCAAATAACCTGGCCTTCTTTAGACTAGTTCAGTATCTGGAGTGTCAACATTTATGAGTTTGATTACAGGCTCAAAGTGGTCAGAAACAAAGAACTTTCTTCCGAAACTCAAGTAATTCCATGTGAGAAATTGCCAAGAAACCGAAGATCTTGTACAACACTGTGTAGTACTCCCTTCACAGAACAGCGCAAACTAGCTCTAACCAGAATAGAAAAAGGAGTTGGAGGATCCGGTGCACAACTGAGCAAGAGGACAAATCCATTAGAGTGTCTAGTTTGAGAAACTCACAGGTCCTTGAGCATCCCACAGCAATTTACAACATAGGAGAAAGCCCAGCCTCCAGCTGTTTGAAATTCTAGGTACAGTACGGCTTGTGTCTCGTGAATATAATGTACGTGCAGGTATGGCTGGACCTATTCAGAGAGGTTGAGGTATGAGAAAATCCATGTAATGCTTTGTGGATTAACAGCAGAAACTTAAAATGAACCCAAGCTTTAAGAGGTAGCCAATGTAAAGAGGCAGCCAATGTAAAGAGGCTAATACCGAAGGAATGTGAGAAAAGATAGTTCCAGTTAAGATTGATTGATTGATGGGGGGGGGGGTATGCATTTCTCTACATCTGTCTCTATGTGGTGGTTGTGGTCTGTAAAAGCATGTGCGCTAAGCTGCTGCCTCCTGTGCACATGTACTGCTGCATTGTGGGTTTGAGTCCAACCAAATGCTCTTTGAGCAAATACGCTCCCTGGCTTTTATAACACATCTGTCCGATAAAGCAAAAAATATGCCTGAAAAAAATATTTGTAAAAATATAATCTTCCGGACTCGCTTATTGATTCGTTACTTTTTTAAATGCGGGCTTTTGTTTTGAAGCTGGCAGAATATTATTGCAGTTACGTAATCTCCTGTTCCTGGTTCACAAACACGGAATCGTAGGCAGCTAGATATTTAGCAAAAAATAACAACGCCTAATATTAATCCCCCCCTTTCCTCCTCAGTATGTCCAAATTACAGCAGCTTGATGAGGTTCTCAATGAAAAATTAGCCGCAGTTCCTTTTGAAATATCCGTGGTAGTTAAAACAACAATAGCAGAGTACCAGGAAGAAATCTCACGTTTGAAACGTGCAAATACACGTCTACGAAGACTACTGGATTTGGTTTTGAAGCCAGAAATAAAGTTGCAAAGATTAGCAGGTTTGTGACATCTGTAGTTTACTCTTATTGTATTAATTTTTATTTACCTGGCTTCATGAAGCACCACAAAAACAAAACATTTAGTAATTTAACGTTATGTACTACAGTACAGTAGTATTAAAAATATAAGACGGATGAGGAACTTAGTACATTGAAAAAAAGAAAGAAAAAAAGGTAAAGTGTAATTTTTTCTTATATCTCCGGCAATTTTGGCTTGAATAGTTTTTAGCTGGCTTTTTAAATATTATGTTGGTAGTGTGTATATTAAATCCAATAATCTGTCATATGCAGATTATTTCAGATTTTTTGCATTGAATATTTCCTCAAATGTCATACTTTCTCCTTCCCTCCAGACTTCCAGCAGCTTGCTCTTACTGAAGCGGTTGATCAACCTAAGGAGCAGCAGAATTGTGAGCAGGAATGGAACCCCAGTCTGGGAACCCTGGAGTCTGCTGCTGTAGTAGAGTCTGTATGGGACTCTTTTCTAACTGTAGAAAACCAAACAGAATCTCACTGCCAGAGTATCAGTGAATCTGAATCAACCAGTGACTATGAACCCTCCCCTGAAATGAATCCAGACAGTGACAACAGTCAAAGTGATCATGGAAAAATGGATAGAGTGGCAAATAAAATTCCACTGTCAGATTTAAAGACTCTCAAACCAAAGAGAGGAAGAGGGCGTCCAAGGAAAGAAAGGAGGTTGCCAAATCTAAAATGTGACATTTGCGGGAAAGGCTTTACAGCAGCATGTAGTCTGAAAAGGCATAAGCAAAGTCGACACAGTGAAGAGAGGCCCAAAGGAAGGCTGAAGAAAGAAACTGGCGGGTCGCCTGATTTGAAATGCGACATTTGCGGAAAATGCTTTGAGAAGCCACGTAACCTGAAACGACATCGGCAATATCTGCACAGCGAGGAAAGACGACGACACATGTGCGACACATGTGGTAAATGTTTCATCCGGAAAGACCATATGACCCAGCACATGAAGCTTCACACAGAGGAGAAAAAACATTGCTGCAGTGAATGTGGAAAACTATTCCTTCACAAGTACAGCCTGAAGAATCATATGGGCACCCACAGAGGGGAGGCTTTTAAATGTGACGTGTGTGGGAAATGCATGACAACCGCCGGCGGTCTGAAAGTGCATCAGAGAAATCACGCAGAGAAATCTCACCACTGCCAGGAATGTGGCAAAGCCTACACCTTCAAAGGAGACCTGATAACCCATATGAGGATTCACACTGGGGAGAAACCATTTCAATGCAAAGAATGTGGCAAATGCTTCAGCGACAAGGGCAGCCTCCCAAAGCATATGATGACTCACACAGAAGAGAAACCGCATTGCTGCAACGAGTGTGGCAAGTGCTTCAGTTTAAAGGGAAGCCTGACTGCACATATGAAGGTTCACACAGGGGAGGGAGTTCAATGTCATTTGTGTGGAACTCACTTAAAGTTGAAATCCAGTCTGAAGAGACATCTGAGAACTCACAGAAGAAATATTAATATTAATTGAGAACATGTGAAAATACTGTTTTTGTTACATTTCTTCACTGAGATGATATCAAGAGGACACCATTCAAGTCATTGTTTTTAGGTACAATCTGGAAATCTTTTGTGTTATTTCAATGAATATAATCTAGCCATTCGTATTAATATAATCTACCCAATTTAGTAATGCTTCATGTGCTGAGCACAAAGCTCTGTCTTACCCTATCATAACCCATTAACTTATCATTTTGAATCTGTTGTTTACAAACAATGAAACTGACAATGAATAGCAACAAATTTAAATAAAAAAATATAAAATGGACACCAAGACTTTTACTCCTTTAATCTAGAGTGCAGTCCATGAATTTGAGAGATTACATTTCCCGAGTCTAAGAAATCGACATTATGGAATGATGGACTAATTCCGTTGGCTGGCTACGGCTCTAGTAATTGGCCGCAACGCGTTACTTTTTCTGTACAGGACTGCACTGCCCGTAGTAGACAGCTTTGTTAATCAGTTACGGAATGGCCTTCATTTGCATCACTAAGCAGTACCCTCGTATTAAATCAGAACGCTTGACACCCTAAACCCACTCCAAATCAAAGACGAACATGGATGTGATTTGTTGGCGTGCCCACCTGCCGTTCCACTTGCTGTTTGCAGTAGCATGCCACACAATTCCGATGCTGGTTGACTAGGCGTTAAAGACAGCAGAGAGATTACGATATCATTACTGCCACAGAAAGATGACAGAATCCGTCAAAACAGAATTGCTACTTAAACCAAAGCCAAAACCCATTGAATACGTCTGCCAAGTCACCTGGCTCGGACGTCCAGATGCATTGGCTGATCTGGAGAGCTGCTGAATGTCAAAACCAAGACTAGGGGTGTCGATGAGTATGACGTGGCACAGACAGGCTATTTATCCTCATTAATAAGAATGGCACTTCAGTGTCGCACATAAACAATCACACGTGGCTAATGTCAAAAAAAATGTCCAGATGTTACCAGTATGCGCCCGTCAGTTCAGCAGATGCCACGAACAGGCACTTTCATCGTCATTATTAAGCATGACACTTTGGTGTCACACATAAACAATTACATGTGGCAACTGTCAAAAAAACATAACCAGATGTTACTAACATCTGCCGGTCAGCAGTGCAAAACGTGGCACAGCGATGAGTAGCGTTTCTCCAGGTTCAGAGCTGTACAAGCAAACTTATTTTCATCCTGCCCATGTAGAGCGAGATGGTATTGGAACCTACAAGGGTAGCTAATGCAAGCTTATGTTATGCACTTTTATAATGGCTATGCAAAAAGAGAAATATTCTGTTGACTGACAGATCCTGTTGCTGTGGTGGTTATATGTAGTCACTACAGCTCAAACAACTGAAAAGAATTAGGCTTATTCGATGGCTACCTGGAGGTGATTTGTAAAACTATTGGGTGTGAAATCGTTCCTGCACACCCGACTTTTGGGGAAGCAGAATAAACAGTTTGCCTATAGGTTCTATGCCAGTTGTGAAAACACAGGTAAGAAAGATGTCAACTGAATTTTGGGCATGATGCCCGAGGAGACAATTTGTATTGGGATGATAATTCACATACATAACGTATCTATTTTGACCCCATTCAGACCGTCACCTCGTTAACATGCTAAGCATGAAACACCTTAGGCAGAAAAGACAGATTTGGCGGTAGGGACATGCTTGTGTCCTCAGCCTTACATACCATGCAGTTTGCTCTACAAGAGCGCATGAAGGTCATCCACACGTTTTGCCAAACAGAGCCAGAAGAAAGGTTGTTTTTAGGGAGAGAGACTCAGAGCCAGCCAACGGTCATACGGAGGCAAATCTCATGCCGGACCCAAAAAAGTGAAGTGCAGGAAGAGCTTGTGCCAGTCCATATCGGGATGTGGAAATATGTGTCTGTGAGAGTACGAAAGCCTGTGTGAAGTATGAGATCTAGAGAAGTGAATCATTCCAGGCATCACGGATCACAAGATTTGGGACATGTGCAACATCCTGAAAAGTAGAAGCTCCAGGTGACAGTTCAGTTCTCTGCAGTCGAGAATGGATCGTTGGTACAATTGAGTTTATTGGATAAACCCAATCGTTCTTCTGAGCAGGGAATGCAGTGAGAAGAACCCAGTTTGCTGTACGGAAGCTACATTCGTGATTGCCCCCTGTGAGGAGTAGCGGACAATCTCATTGTGTAAACATTTTCACTGGGTTGTTTCCTTGACAGTGGCCAGTTGGACCCGAAATTGGAACCTGTACCCTTTGGAAACTGATGCCAGTACCCGAAGGTCCAAAACCACCCCTCCCCATCAGCCAAGATGTTTGAGCAATCCAAACCTGGTGTCCTTTATCAGCACGGCAGATTACATAGCATACCCCACGTTTTGTGTGAGCTCAGAGTGGACTGACAATGCAGAATCACTATGGACCCTGAAATCCTGGTCGTTCGAGTCTAACTGTCTTTCACATGGCAACCAAGAGGATCACTAAGGTATTACGAGTAGAAGAATTATGAGTGCGCACACGGATTGGTCACGGATTGAATTATGAGTGCGCACACGGATTAGTCTCATCACACTGCTTTCACGCTAGCATGTCATGGGAGTCATACGTTTCAGACCCAGGGGGATGAACCAAGCGAGGAGCAATAGAACGGGAGCACCCCAGCCAGAGGCGAGATTCATAGTTGTCCATCTTTTTAGAAAGAGATTGGAAAGCAGCCAGCAGCATAAGTGGAGTGTCAAGCTCAGCGCCTCCTCTCAAGGGAGGGTGTCAGCTTTTGACAGTATTTTGGGCTTTTATGTGACTGACTGTGAACATGGTCACAATCCCTGCCAGTGGATCAAGACACACCTCGGAATGCCAAAGAATACCATGAATATCCTGCACGAGGTGGGACAAACCCAGACAGTAAGGACAGTCATGATGAGACCCACAAGAGGCCTTCAAGGTTCCTCAAAAACTACAAAACAGAGAAGTCGTATCCAAGCAGTAAAGAAATCAGGAAATCAAAAGTCATGAATAGCTGTTTCAGGAATGTTGAAGACAGATAAGGCATCAGCAAAATCCAAACCGGCAACTAATTGCTGGGTAAGCCAAATAACAGCCACGAATAGCTGCAACGACAAAATATAAACAGGGTATGGAGCAGAAAAACAATGTAGTAACCTGCGTTACACCTACGAATAGCTATAGGCAATGGAATATCAATCCGGCAACCTGTTTTGTCCCCGAATTATTAAGCAGCAGTGGATAGCTATATAAGGTGCACACTGACAGGAAAACAGCAGTTGCAAAATGCAGCACACCTGCATAAATCTAAATAAACAGGAAACAAGAAAAAAACAACTAGCAACATACCTTTGGAAATGTGGACAATCAAGCAACCATGGTTAGCATAAACAGATAAATCCTGCCAACAAGAAAAGACATACATGAATCTGATGCAGCACTCCTTCAAGGGTCAAATAGCCCTTACACAGCCCGGAGGTGTTTTGGTTTATTGTCCTGATGAAAAACAATTGATCGTTCCACTAAATGCAGATCAGATGGCAGATGGGATGGCATATTTCTATGTTGGTTGAGTTTGTAGTGAGGGGTGAGAGAGTGGTTTGAAAGGTTTACCACTTAGAAGGTTACCGGGGGACACCTAGGGAAATTAGTGCAAGAGAACATAAACTTGGTGATAAATAAAAACAAATGTATAATCTGACTCCATATTGTTAGTAAATAACTGTTATCGTAAATGACCATATGTTGGAAGTCCTTAGTAAATGTTAGCTACTCCTTTCGTCACGAGCCCAACATTAAAATGGTATGTGTTTCTGGGTCCACCCAGACTGGTCAGAAACCCAGAACTCAGGGATGCTTACAATGGCATGTGTTTCTGGGACCAAACTAGACCCAGAACTCAGGGATGCCCACAATGGTATGTGTTCCTGGGACCAACCAGACTGTTCAGAGACTCAGAACTCAGGGATACCTACAATGGCATGTGTCCCTGGGACCACCCAGACTGTTCAGAGAACCTGAACTCAGGGATGTCAAGTCTGGTCACTTCGACGTATATGAATATGTGATTATCAGTAGCCTTATGAGCTTGAGTGTGAAGATGAACGAGGAGGGCCGTAGTAATCTATAGTCCAAAGTAATACAATTTATTCCAATCAAGTAATAAAGTTACAATACAAAACATAGTTACATACCAACATGATTCAACGTCATCCCAACTAGTCTAAAAGTCTACTAAGTATACCATAAGACACACTATAGCACGAAGGTTTGCTAGGAGCTTCTGTTAATGATAGACACCTAAATATGACTACAACACAACGTGTTGGGAGGTCTCTTTAACAATGACCAACTCAAATAACTTTTTAGAGACATGGCTATTTATCCTAAAATCAGACATCTAAAACATTCCCCCAAATAGTCTTCAGCATTACTTTACCTTGGCAAACACAATGAACACAAAGGACAGGAACTGTCCCACTTAATGCAAAATTATCGAATGGACAGGCTGTTGCCACCAGTTGTTGTCAGACGTGCAGCAAGGACAATAATTTCTACAATGTTCTTATGAAGTTTGTTCCATAACCCGTACAGTACAATAAAGCATATCAGCCTACTCTGCCCTTTATGGGGAACGGGAAATCCAAACACTACAGATAAATGTCCAAAATATCATGCATTTAGTTACACTCCAGTTTGATCAGAGTTTCACACCTCTCCAGGTGAGCTCAGGAGGGTGGGGCTGATGGCCTACACCTGGTGTTCCAGATCCTTAGAGAAGCAAATGTTACACAGGACCCCTGATTAATGTCACCAAGGGTGTGTTGGAGACTTGGTGGGGCCAGATGCGCCTCTTCATCAAATACACTTCCACTCTTCCTCAACAGACATTTCTCATTACACTACAAATGTGACTTGAATTCTAAAGAAATCATCGACAGTGTCACCAGCAAAGCACCCCCACACCATCACACCTCCTCCTCCATGCTTCACAGTGGGAACCAGACATGCAGAGATCATTCGTTCACCCACTCCACATCTTACAAAGACATGAGAAATTCTACTAATTAACTTTTGTAAAAGACACACCTGTTAATGGAAATGTATTCCAGAAGACTACCTCGTGAAGCTGGTTGAGAGAATGCAAAGAGTGTGCACAGCTGTGATCAAGGCAAAGGGTGGACACTTTGAAGGTGTTTTTATCTGTTTAGCATTTTTTCGGTTGCTACATGATTCCATATGCATTCTTTTTAGTTTTAATGTCTTTACTTATTTTACAACGTGGAAAATAGTAAATCTGAAGAATTACCCTTGAATGAGTAGGTGTGTCCAAACATTTGACTGGTAATATATTTTGTTTCAAGGAATGGCTGATGCAAGTCATTATTCATGGTAAGTATCTGAACATTTATCAGTGACTGATGGAGGTAGGAATAGAACCGATTCACCAAAAAATTGAAGTGGGGAAATGCTTGGACCAACATTGATCAAAATAGCAATTCACATTTATGACATTTTGGAGCCATTTGTTCCTATCAAATTACAAGAATGTGTTAATTTGTGTTTACTTCCCCTTTAAACTATATGTTACCATTTTACCCATCAATTTATTATATGCCTTTCATTATGTCAATCCCTTTCATTTCAGTGGCCAGCCACAATGAGCTTAAGGCCAGTGCTTTACCATTTTCAAAATGTACTTCCACAAAACTACTTGGCTTAAAGAAACTGAAAGGATTGTGTTGGCTAGAAAGTACTGGTTATTTTGACCTCAGTCCCTATATGAATAACACTGTACATACCCAGACCATAATAACTACAGTACAGACCAAAAGTTTGGACACACCTTCTCATTCAATGTGTTTTCTTTATTTTCATGACTATTTACATTGTAGATTCTCACTGAAGGCATCAAAACTATGAATGAACACATATGGAATTATGTACTTAACAAAAAAGTGTGAAATAACTGAAAACATCTTGTATTTTAGATTCCTCAAAGTAGCCACCCTTTGCTTTTTTGATAGCACTGCAAACCCTTGGTGTTCTCTCAATGAGCTTCATGAGGTAGTCACCTGAAATGGTTTTCACTTCACAGGTGTGCCTTGTCAGGGTTAATTAGTGGAATTTTTTCCCTTATTAATGGGGTTGGGACCATCAGTCGTGTTGTGCAGAAGTCAGGTTGATACAAAGCCGACAGCCCTATTGGACAACTGTTAGAATTCATATTATGGCAAGAACCAATCAGCTAAGTAAAGAGAAATGAGTGGCCATCATTTCTTTAACAAATGAAGGTCAGTCAGTCCGGAAAATTGCGAAAACTTTGAATGTGTCCCCAAGTGCAGTCGCAAAAACCATCAAGCGCTACAATGAAACTGGCTCACATGAGGACCGCCCCAGGAAAGGAAGACCAAGAGTCACCTCTGCTGCTGAGGATAAGTTCATCCGAGTCACCAGCCTCAGAAATCGCAGGTTAAC
>JACXGI010010181.1:0-19516 GCA_016801175.1 Esox masquinongy
CCCCCCCCCCCAAAAAAAAAAAAAATCTGTATCTGACGCCGTACGCTTCGGGAGCTGGTTTGATTATGTAAAGACGTCCCAGGCCTCTGTGGCAGTGCCTCGGTCAGCCTTTTAATATTTATATTCCCTCTCTCATCCTGGATAGATGTGTGGAATGATGACGACTGCAGGAGGGAGTGTGGGAGAGCTGTCAAGGAGAGTGGGAGAGAGAGAGCGCGTGGGAGGCAAGAAGAGAAAAGAAGAGAAAAAATAAAAAAAGACAGCAGTATTTAAAGATCGAAAGAGACAGGGACAGTGCGACATCTGACCTGGAGTCATTTCAAACACCTTTAAAGGTGCTTGGAAAGGGATGACCTTTTCTGTTTATTTCAACGGAGATGTGTTCATAAAAAGGTTATTTTCCGGTCATAATAAAACAACCACACAACATCAAAGCCGATCCCGTGAACTGTGCCTGCTCTCACACAGACATGCAGACTCAGTTATTCCTCCTTCTCCTGGTCATCTTGTTCCTCCTATTCTGCCTCTTTCTCCTCCTCCACCACCGCTGCCCAAGCAGGTAGGATCTAATGCTCCCCAGGAGGAACCAGACTTGAGGAATAATGCTCAGGTCAGGTCATCTTATGACTTATTCCTTGGTGATCTAACAGGGCCATGGACCGGTCTGTCTGTCAGCAGTTCCCCAGCCTCTCCCTACCTCAATTCCTTCATCCCCAGCACATTGACTGAGTGCAGGTATTTAGGCTGTGTTGACTAAGAGGTGTTGTCAGTCATCACAGTAGAGCTGGGAGCCTGCCATGGAGCCACAACGCCACAATGCCTATCTCTTCATCAAGTAGAGAGGTTGAGTGCTGCCGTCGTTGGGCGCCGGGCTCACTCCACCTTAATCCTTGTCCCTCCCTCACACCTCCCTTCCTCACTCCCTCAGTCCGTCCCTCCATCTCTTCCTGTCTCTGTCCCGGCCTCCCTCGCTCCCTCAATGCTTCTCTCTGACCTTCCCTCACTCACTCCCTCACATCACTCCCCCCTTCTCCACTCCCTCTCTCTGTCCCGTCCTCCAGAGGACTGTAATTCAGGGTGTGCTCGAAAAGGGTTTGTGCTCCCAGCATCCTTCGTTCTTTAAAGAGGCCAGGCTCAGTGGTGGTTAAGCATAGAAACTGTCAATCAAACCCAGGGTTGATGATCATGCTTCACTCCCCTGTCTACCTGTCTGCCTGCTTGTCTACCTTCTTGTCTGCCTGCTTGTCTGTCTGTTGAAACACAAAAGTAATGACAGTAGACGTATTAACTAAAACTTGTTAAAGTGAGGGGTTCATATATTATATATTCAGTATACATAGTGCCTTTGATAACTTTTCAAATTTTATTTTTTTACTGAATTTATTCTGTTTGATATTTTATTTTAAAACACTGACACTCAAAATGAATTTTTGTTAGGTAGCATTAGTTTAATGTTAGAAATACAATATGTTGGGAAATAATTGCATAAGAATTCAACTCCTGCGCTATGGAAGCTATTGAATTACCTTAAAGTTGGCCTCCACCTGTGAACCATCAAAGTTGCTGTCACTTTTTCTGGATAAAAACCCAAATGTTGAAGGATCACTGCTCAGGCTGTGAATTTAATGGAAAAGGAAGACCAAAGTGCATCCTACAGAAGTTGGTAGATGAAATAGAATTGTTCAGATTAGGAAAAGGGTGCAAAATAATATCCAAGTTTTTGAATATCCCGGTGAGCACAGTTGGATCAATGATCAGGAAGTGGAAGCTGCATCCCGCCACCCAGGCTCTGCCAAGAAAAGCTCATCCCTCAAAACACAACGCTTAAACAAGCAGGGACTGGGCATTGTTTCAAAACTGAAGGAAGAATGGACAGAGCAAAATACAAAGAAATACTGCGAGTATATTTCAGTCTGCTGAAGACCTGAAGTTTGGGAGAAAATTTACTCAGCAGGACAGTGATCCCAAGCACAAGGCCAAATTGTCATTGGAGGGCTCAAGAACCAAGACGTCCTACAGTAGCCCAGTCAAAGTCTTGATTTCAGCCACACTGAGAATCTGCGGAACTAATTCAAAGTTGAGGTCCCAAAGCGTTGTCCCACTAACCTGAACAACGAGGAGCAAATCTGCAAAGAACAATGATACTCCAAAAATACTCTGACCCTGTTTGCAAAGCTGATACTTACTTACCAGAAGACTGTATTTATAGTTGACACAGTATGCTAGAGCTGAGTGGAGTAAGCCGCTTCCTCTTGAAAAAGGTTTGTTGGATCAAAGTCCCTGTTGGAAAGCATTTATTTGCTGGGGCCTCTAAATAGGTCACTATTCAGTGTTTGATGGACCTGAATGAAGCAATACTGGAGACTGTGGCAATGTATCTAAGTCCTCGACTACAACTGATTTGTCCAGGTCTAGACTTTGTTTGCGTTTACAAGTTTTCTTGCAGGCTTTGGGCTGCATCACAATAGTCTAAGAAAACATCTCGGAAACCGAGGGGTTCACCATGAACAGGATCACTGGCCAGATCAATTTGCTATTAAATCCCTGCCAGGTGGTGTTCAGTAACCACTCAGATTGTGTCTCCGTCATTTGATCCCTCTCGCCTTTCACCACATAATTTTCTCACTGCCACCAGCCTGGCACTCAACCACATCTGGCCTGGCTTCGGATCCATGAATGCATCAGCCACCCTAGATTGGCCCACGATGAGCTGGTATTAATTTTTGGGCTGTTTTGAACAGTGTAAAAATGCAACATCTTTTATGAGAATCGCCAGAAAGTGGATGTACCTTTGAGAGCCTTCATTAAAGAATAGCAAAGCAACGCCGGAGACGATACCTTGTATCTGGTGATGTCTACCGTAAGTGTCGCAGACTTCAGACAATCATTGCATGCAAACGATATTCCACAGTGTATTAAACATGACTACTGCATTGTTCATAATGTTAATCTGTCCAATACTCAGAGTTTTTAGGCAGAATCTGAATCCACAACACGACCAGGTGGAAAAGGACAGGAACAACCAGGTGTGCTATGTCGCAGTGAGAGCAGCTGTCATCGCATAGAAACTAGATCAGCAACACAACCAGGTGGGCGTTGGACAGGAAGGGCTACCATAGAAATCGTCTGGCCCGATATTCCAGATTATTTCGTAGATTCTAAAGGATGTTTTTGCCAGACCGCATAAGCGGAGCCACCCAAGAAGACCGAATGTCTCTTTCTGACTGACTGTCTGTCTGGCTGGCTGAAACCTTTGTTAAATAGTGTAGTGGTTAGAGATGTGGACTGCCATGCGGTTGATTGGGGATCAATCCTCGCCATTGACCAAACAAAGTAGGTGTTAGGATTTGCTCAGGATGGGCTAAAACTTCTGTAGCTGCATTATAGTAAGCCTAAAGTAAAAATGCTTACGGTTATACTGAGACGGACACATTGCACCGACAAGGACCATTTTGGAGTCATTGTTTTCATTATAGGTACTGTTTAGCTATTAGCTAGCCATCTACTGTAATCTCTTTCTAATTTAACGTGTTGAATGTAGTGTAGTGATCCTGTTATACCTGTTGGTTTGGATGTTAATAGGTAATGTAGGGAACTAGTTTCAAGAACCATGCGGTCTACAAGCTAGCGTAGTGGTTTGAGGTGCCGACTGCAGTCAACCAGGGTTTGATCCTTGCCACGGACTAAACATAACGGGCGTTAGGATTTGTTCAGCATAGGCTACAACTTTGCTGGCTACAAGCTTCAGTAGCTACATTATAGTGTGCCTAAAGTAAAACTGTTTTATATTGCGATGGACGAACTGGGCCGACAAGGACCATTTCGGAGTCATTGTTTTCATTATAAGTACTGTATAGCTATTAGCTAGCCATCTACAGTAATCTCTTTCTAATTTCTAATCGCGGGCCGGCTGAGCTAGGCTTGCCTGGTTTCTTGTTTTTTTCTTCCTTTAAAGTGTTTTCTGTAAGTGGGACTGATCCTTCAGTGATAATGCGGTTAATGTATAGATTTTAATTGTATATGTCTGGAGTTTCATCCACCACTGAATCTTGCACACTAATTGGAAAAGTCTGGCATGAAACAATATGAACACCAAGCCATTGTTGGAGGTCAGGAGGACAATAATAGCCTATGGCTGCTATCCAGCGAATTGTGGCTTGCCAACTTAATTGGTGGTGCCAGCCCCTGTAACTAGAACAGTCAGTGTATGCAAATGTAAACATTTTCAACACAAGCCCCGTCGGACACACAGTGAAGGGCTATCTTTCCAAAAAATTAAAAATAGGACTCCCTCAAGAGATGTTGAAACTGCCTTTGCTTATTTTTCCCCCAATGAGTTGACCAACACGCCACAACTTCGCTTTGAGTTCCAAGGTGCGTCCGCTAAAAGCCTTGTGCTTTCACGATGCGTCGAGGATGACCACGAGGATTTTATTCTTCGTTGGTAGTAATGGACTTGTGGTTGCTCTGGGTTTTACACTTGGCCAGGCGACGCTGAACCTTGAAGCCATCTCAAAAGCTTGGCTTGTGTTTAAGAATGCAACCGAAAAATGAATTGCTCCATTCATCTAGCCATGCAAAGGCAAATATGTCACAGCCCAAGGGACAGTCATGACATCACTGTCAACTTTCTGATCCGATTCACCTGTCGTCGGGAACTGTAGAAAGATTAGTTGATCTGTCAACTTTCTGATCCGATTCACCTGTCATCGGGAACTGTAGAAAGATTAGTTGATCTGTCATCTTTCTGATCCGATTCACCTGTCATCGGGAACTGTAGAAAGATTAGTTGATCTGTCAACTTTCTGATCCGATTCACCTGTCATCGGGAACTGTAGAAAGATTAGTTGATCTGTCAACTTTCTGATCCGATTCACCTGTCATCGGGAACTGTAGAAAGATTAGTTGATCTGTCAACTTTAATTGCCTTTCTGTAACGAGAATCTATTTTAGCCCTTTGTCCTTTCATTTTTTTGGAATGCTTAGAGACCAATTAAAGACCAACACGTTTGTTGGTAGAAACGGGCCGTGATCAAAGGTAAAACACAGGAGACCTTTGACCTCCTTTATACTCAGCTACTTGTCATCTTCTCGTGCCCTACGCTGTAATCAATCAATCAATCAATCAAATTTATTTATAAAGCCCTTTTTACATCAGCAGTTGTCACAAAGTGCTTTTACAAAACACCCGGCCTTAAAACCCCAAGGAGCAAACAACAGTAGTGTTGAATACAGTGTAATAATCGCAGCAACATAATATTCCTTGCTTCGTGCCCCTATTCATCCAAACCCAGAGCCAAAAAATACGTCCATCAATCCCTTCTGAGCCCCATCATGTCAGAGGGAACGGAGAGATTGATAGAAATATCATTTATACACACTGATGATTGATAGAAATATCATTTATACACACTGATGATTGATAGAAATATCATTTATACACACTGATGATTGATAGAAATATCATTTATACACACTGATGATTGATAGAAATATCATTCATACACACTGATGATTGATAGAAATATAATTTATACACACTGATGATTGATAGAAATATCATTCATACACACTGATGATTGATAGAAATATCATTTATACACACTGATGATTGATAGAAATATCATTCATACACACTGATGATTGATAGAAATATCATTTATACACACTGATGTCGCTCAAAGTGAGTCAACGTCTGTGTTTTCCTGACCTTTGCTTTGATGTGGATGGCTGTGGGGTCAAACGCTGTTCAAAATAAAGATCAGAGGCCGAGGAGTAGGTGGGGGGGTGGCTTTCATCCTCTAAGGTTCACCGTCACAAAAGAGGGGCTTTGTTGATTGCCGCAACTGCTTCTCTGGTTTGTGTCTCAGAACCTCACCCGCAACCCTCCCTCCAGAACCAACCTACTGTAGTAGACTGTTTAGTGAGAAAACTTTTTACTCACCTGTGATTACCGTTGTCCTTGTTTTTAAACAAGGACGCAGATGGAAGACAACATGTTTAATAGTGTTGCTTGTTTAATAGCCCCTCCCTGTCATGTAAGGATAGTGGGTGTTCACTGGCCTGTGGGAAGAGAGTCATGGTTCTCTACTTAACCAGGGGAAAGACGTCTGATCAGCAAGGTACCTGGAGCATTTCATTGTGAAAAGGTTGCTTCTTCGTCTATATATATATATATATATATATATATACAGTATCTCACAAAAGTGAGTACACCCCTCACATTTTTGCAAATATTTGATTATATCTTTTCATGTGACAACACTGAAGAAATGACACTACAATGTAAAGTAGTGAGTGTACAGCTTGTATAACAGTGTAAATTTGCTGTCCCCTCAAAATAACTCAACACACAGCCATGTCTAAACCGCTGGCAACAAAAGTGAATACACCCCTAAGTGAAAATGTCCAAATAGGCCCAATTAGCCATTTTCCCTCCCCGGTGTCATGTGACTCGTTAGTGTTACAAGGTCTCAGGTGTGAATGGGGAGCAGGTGTGTTAAATTTGGTGTTATCGCTCTTACACTCCCTCATACTGGTCAATGGAAGTTCAACATGGCACCTCATGGCAAAGAACTCTCTGAGGATCTGAAAAGAAGAATTGTTGCTCTACATAAAGATGGCCTAGGCTATAAGAAGATTGCCAAGACCCTGAAACTGAGCTGCAGCATGGTGGCCAAGACCATACAGCGGTTTAACAGGACAGGTTCCACTCAGAACAGGCCTTGCCATGATCGACCAAAGAAGTTGAGTGCACTTGCTCAGTTGTCTTTGGAAAATAGACGTATGAGTGCTGCCAGCATTGCTGCAGAGGTTGAAGGGGTGGAGGGTCAGCCTTTCGGTGCTCAGACCATACGCCGCACACTGCATCAAATTGGTCTGCATGGCTATCATCCCAGAAGGAAGCCTCTTCTAAAGATGATGCACAAGAAAGCCTGCAAACAGTTTGCTGAAGACAAACAAACTAAGGACATGCATTACTGGAACCATATCCTGCGGCCTGATGAGACCAAGATAAACTTATTTGGTTCAGATGGTGTCAAGCGTTTGTGGCGGCAACCAGGTGAGGAGTACAAAGACAAGTGTGTCTTGCCTACAGTCAAGCATGTTGGTGGGGGTGTCATGGTCTGGGGCTGCATGAGTGCTGCCGGCACTGGGGAGCTACAGTTCATTGAGGGAACCATGAATCCCAACATGTACTGTGACATACTGAAGCAGAGCATGATCCCCTCCGGAGACTGGGCCGCAGGGTAGTATTCCAACATGATAACGACCCCAAACACACCTCCAAGACGACCACTGCCTTGCTAAAGAAGCTGAGGGTAAAGGTGATGGACTGGCCAAGAATGTTTCAGACCTAAACCCTATTGAGCATCTGTGGGGCATCCTCAAACGGAAGGTGGAGGACCGCAAGGTCTCTAACATCCACCAGCTCCGTGATGTCGTCATGGAGGAGTGGAAGAGGACTCCAATGGCAACCTGTGAAGCTCTGGTGAACTCCATGCCCAAGAGGGTTAAGGCAGTGCTGGAAAATAATGGTGGCCACACAAAATATTGACACTTTGGGCCCAATTTGGACATTTTCACTTAGGGGTGTACTCACTTTTGTTGCCAGTGGTTTAGACATTAATGACTGTTTGTTGTGTTATTTTGAGGGGACAGCAAATTTACACTGTTATACAAGCTGTACACTCACCACTTTCCATTGTAGCAAAGTGTCATTTCTTCAGTGTTGTCACATGAAAAGATATAATCAAATATTTACAAAAATGTGAAGGGTGTACTCACTTTTGTGAGATACTGTGTATATATATATATATAAATATATATATATACATATATACACACGATTATTTTATAAAGGTTCACTCGTCAGTATGCAGACTTCTCTTTTTTGTGTGGAATTCCACAACACTACCTACCTACCTTCAATAACATTTAGCATACAAGAGCTCTTGCTCTGCCACTGTAGATAGAGACCTTTCTATAGTTCACTTTTTGGTTCCAGGTAGCACTTTTGTTCCCCAGAGTGTAATTCCTGCCACCACCTCCCTCTCCACTCTCTCTCCAATCTCTCACTCTTTCTCCCCCGTGTCACTCCCTCTCTCCTTTCCTGTCCAGATTATCAAGGACCAGAAGCTGTTGATCATTGTGGGTGGGATGTTGCTGATTGACCTGTGTATCCTCATCTGCTGGCAGATTGTGGACCCGCTGAAGAGGACTGTGGAAGAGTACAGCTTGGAGGTACGTCGGGCAGACGTTGGTGACTGGGGCACTCAGTACAGCCCCCCCCCCACCCCATTACTCAACACACTCTTAACACCTTGGTGACGCGTACAGCTCCTCTAGAAGTGATAATGGTTCTGGGTGTATGGCACTAACCACGTCCGCCAGTGAGACCAGATGGAGACCGGAATCTGCTTCGGTTATGGTTGTTATTTTTGGTTCAGGACGGTATTAGCCACTCTCCCACCTCCTGTACTGTCACTCCGCTAGCCAGACTGTCTCCTCGCCAAGCCTGCTCTGATGTGGGGTTTTGGCAAGGCCTGACGGAAAGGGACACTTGGCAGCCCTCCTCTCCCTGCTGCTGGGTTAGGGTTCAATGTTTTGTACTCGGCTTTGCCAGGATTGATTGAAGGATGAACTCAGGATTGACAGGATTGGTTGGGAATTGACTTGGGGATAGATGTATCTTTGTGGATATTGGTTTGATGTGTGAAAAGACCATATTTGAACTAGAACCTGCCATGAGTGTTTGGTAGTTGGAGGCGCTGACTTTAATGTTTGACTTTTAACGAAAACAGTGATCAATATTTTATTTTACTTTCATCAGGTGGAAATTAACAATCGCTTTCACAAGAGAGACCTGGCCAAAACCACAGCACAACAAGTTGCAGGCACATTTGTAAAAAATGTTTTGCAACAGGGGGTCAAAGCATTCCATGCCATCACTATAATTTTGGATCACAGTGTGTAGTACATCTTTAAAGTAATTTAAAGGGGAAAGCTCCTGTCATTGCAGTATCTTTCGAGGGGGGCAAGGTGACCTCGTGGTTAAGGCATCTGACCAAGCAGAAAAGGCAAAGAACTGAAAATATTTCATCCCTAGTTCTTTATGGGCCAGGCAACACAACACTGTCAGGTAGGCACAGGCCATAGTTTTTATTTGTTTGCTGCACAAGTAAGATGGGAGCTGTCTGAAAACGGAAACTAGAATAGAAATACAATTAGAAACAAAGTATATGTAAATCGGACTCACGAAAACATTCGGTTCTGACGGCCCTCGCCGGTGTGTTCCTGCTGGCTTGGGGGGGTTTCTGGAAGGTTCTTTGATGCTGTTGAACATACGTGAAGCTTTTGGTTATTTTTATTTGTTTGATTGTGCAGGGGTAGAAGAAGAGATGGGTAGGATGACATTCTACCTCAGAGTCAATGACTTTTCTGTGACTTCAATTAAACGAGATGCACCTGAAACGATGAAGTAGTGCTAGCCTGACTACACCCGCCCCGAAGCGACATTCACCACGCGTTCAGAGTCTTAAGTATTTATGCGTCTTACAAAGAAAAAGAAACAGCATTTATTTTTCAAGTCACCAAGGAATCTGCTACAGACCAAGGCACAATTCGGCGTAAAACATGTCCTCTTGGCAAGCTCCAAAGGTAGACTGTCTTTCACTGTACTTGTGTTGTTGTTTTAGACAACACACATTTGCTTAAAGATAACGCTCACATTTTAAGCCTGCCTGGCGGGCCCACTATAGCCTTGCTAACATATTCATTCCAGAATGTTGTCAGTTTACTCTGTGGGTCCTGGGAGTGTTCTCGCAGACCTAAGCCTGTGGAGTGGAGTGAATGTATTAGCCTCATCGAGTATGAGCTTACCCCCTGGGCCTGGCTCTCTCTCTGCACGCCTGGGCTGGAGCTGAGCTGTCCTGCAGTCGGGGCCTTCCTGTCGGGTTCTCGTCCCCCCACCATCGCCCCCTCCCCATGGCGTAGCTCCACTGGGGATCAGTCTGTCTGGAGCTTTGTGCTAGAGCCTGGTTCCATTGGTCCAATGGGCATCAAGTCCGGCAACATTGATGGGAGAGAGTGAAAAAATAGAGAGAATAAAACAAAAAAGGAAAATAGGGATTGGGAGGAGGGGATGACTACACAGTCCTGCATGAGTCAGCTGATCAGAACCTCACTCGGACTGCATCGGCCAAAAACCGACCCAAGGACTTAGTCCCTACAAACGACCCAGCCGCATGATATAGCTCCAAGAACGAACCGTTGCCCACAAAAAAACGTAAAATCCGATTTATTCGTGCCTCCAGGCATAATTAATCATATTCTAAACTTCCGTGTCTTGCGTTAAGTCGATTTGGGGGCCTGCTTCTTGAAACCCAAAACGCTAGGAGACTCTAGAGTATCCTGATGCAGTGTTCCTGGTCCTCTACTAGTAAACAGGTCTCACCACACTCCGACCTCCATCACTTTTGTTGGCTGTGTATAAAGGTCCACACTGTTCTCGTACAAGAGACCCCAAATCACTCCAAAGCAGGAATTCACTCATGATAATCCTTCATTTCATTTCTCCCATTCTAATTACAATCGCTACCTCACATTTCTGCGTGAGCTAAAAAGTAGGCTAGAAAAGCAGCGTGGCTGGTTAGGCTGTTGCGCAACGTATGCTATTCTCATGTAGGGGGAGGGGGCAGTTCCTGGGATAGATCCTACTCCTCTTCCTCACTGTGTCGTAGCTGATTCTCTCCTCTCACAGAAACCGAGTTTTGTGTTTATATATAAAGCGTTTCTGACCTGCAAAATAATATTTCTGAGCTGACCCGCAGTTTGAGACATTTTTTATTCCACCCGTTGAGTGATTTATTAGCAGGTCCCCCGTGGGCAACCGACGAGATGCTGGACTATACTACAAAAGGGGGGAAGAGGGGATGAGTACATAGAGGGGAGGAGGGGATGAATACAGAGAGGGGAGGAGGGGATGAATACAGAGAGGGGAGGAGGGGATGACTACAGAGAGGGGATGGGGGGATGACTACAGAGGATGACAGAACTCTGGGACGTCAGTGCCTCCCGGCAGACCGGTCTGTGTGCCGCGCGGCGGCAGAGGCAAGGGAGAGACAGGATCACGGCTGATAGCAGGCCCCTCTGGAGAACGCCGGCAAGGAGATTAGCCATGATTGATTGGTTCAAGGAGAAGGACCATTTACGCTGAGCGGGCGTCATAAGTGGCACCCTATTCCCTTCATAGTGCACACTGTGCACCCCGTCTCCCCCAGTCCCCACCTCCCGTCTCCCCCCGGTCCCCCCCACCCGGTCAGCCCGAAGCTCTGTGGTCAGGGGTGTGTTGGATCACCAGGATGACACAGAGCTGGCGTCCTTGTCCACAAACGCCGCCCAAGGACAAACACAGAGACGTGTCCGTAGCGAACAGGCCGGTTCAGGTGTGTATTCCAGGCCAGGGGTTGTTGTCACTACTACCAGAAAATGGCGTTGGATGTACCTGCTGTATATTGGCCCATGATTTAGTTTATAATGTGTGTGACATGCAGGGCTTCTCGTGTGATTTATTAATTTAGTCGTTGTGTTTGTGTGCTTGCTTCTGTGTGTGCGTGTGTGCGCGTGCGTGTGCGTGCATGAGTGTGCGTGAGCGACGCTCTCAATGAAACATGTTTTCTGTGAAGTGCGAGATCTGGTAAAATCCCCTTTAAATGAATTGATTTGAGACCTGGGTCAACGATTTCCTGGATTCCAATCATGGTGCTGCTCACACTGCTGGGTTAGCGTGCACCCCGTGAGCACGTCAGTAGTCCCTCTCCCTCCACGGGTCTAACGGGTGATCTAAATTCAGTGAACAAAACAACATACGGTCGGTGAAACTGGGACATCTTTACTGTGGCTTCTGGGGCTGTCCAACCCTGTTCCTGGAGGCCCACTGTCCCTCAGGCTCTCTTTCCAAACCTAATCTAGTTTAACCTAGTTGAAATAATTTGCCGGACAAAAGCTGAAACAGGTTAGTCTCAGCCGGGTCTGGATAGGTGACCTGCGGCAGGGTGGGTCTCCTGGAACAGGGTTGGGCGTTCCCGGTCTAATAGGGTTGGTCTAATAGCGAAGAAGATGACGGAGCGAGAGACAGTGGTGTTTATTCATGGGGCCTCGTAAAGCATGTTGATGGAGTTCACTGGCTGAGGGGAATGAACAGTGATCGGAGGTGGAGAGAAAGAGAGTGCTTGAGTGTTGAAAGTGTACTCGGCGTTACCGCGTAGACACGGAAACTGGACAACAGAGCGCGGTCGGTTACCGCGCACGTGTTCGACCGCAAAGCACGACTTCCCTGGGTCCCGGTCCTGACATGACAGACAGCGCCTGTATAGCAATACCGTCTGACTGTTTAACTCGCTAGCGTGGCCGTCTCCGCAGCATCCGTTTACATGCCGAGGTGTCCCCCCAACCCCCACGCCACTCCCACGGGCTGCTGGGCCTAACGCTGAAGTCGCTACTTTGAAGCCAGAGTTCATTTTAATTACACCATGTATATGTGAAACACGGCTCTGGGGAGGCCTCTAAACTTCCCAGTGTCCCCGAGCCCTCTCTGACCCCTCAGATCAAGTTGCTTTTAAAATCCACACTTCGAACTAGGGCCCCAGATATTATTTGCGACCCCGTGTGTCCCCTGTAGAGCATTACCGATTCCCAAATGCACCTTGTTCTCTGTAGTGATCTGTCTTTGACCAGAAGACCATGCGTTTTCAAACATTCATACAGTACATTGACTATACATACACACTTAATAAACATACAGACATACATACATACACACTTAATAAACATACAGACATACATACATACACACTTAATATGCATACAGACATACATACATTCACACTTAATAAACATACAGACATACATACATAAACACTTAATAAACATACAGACATACATACATGCACACTTAATATACATACAGACATACATACATACACACTTAATATACATACATACAGACACAATATACATACAGACACACTTAATATACATACATACAGACACACTTAATATACATACATACAGACACAATATACATACAGACACACTTAATATACATACATACAGACACACTTAATATACATACAGACATACAGCCACAATATGCATATAGAACCACTTAATATACATACAGACATACAAACAAACGGACACACGCTTACATTTGTACGTATGTACACCCTTAGGTCATTATGTAACCACACAAACACAGACACACACACATCAGTGTGTTTTCACACAGTCCCAAGCCTCTTTAACATGGACCACGCTGACTCTATCTGCAGGAAGGTAGGGAAACCCTGCCGGAAAATGCCGGAGACGTTCTGCTGTGGAAGGCAATTAGGTCTGTTTTGCGTCTCGTGAATAATTGAGTGTTTGTTAATGGCGAGGATGTTCCAGCAGAAACTGGACAGATTAAGCCCTGTGCACGGAACAGCCGACACGTGTGGGCGTATCAATACACCCGTGTTACAGCTGAAGCAGTGTGTGTGTGTGTGTGTGTGTGTGTGTGTGTGTGTGTGTGTGTGTGTGTGTGTGTGTGTGTGTGTGTGTGTGTGTGTGTGTGTGTTCTTGTGTGTATCTCTGTTCATGTGAGTTTTGTGTATCTGTGTGAGTAAGTTTGTGTGTGTGTCCATGGTATATGTTTGTGTGTCCCACCTGCAAAAGCCCTTCTCCTCTGGCCTGGATATTGTCTCTGGTGTAATGAAGGACAAACTGTCGAAGGCCTGATTAGCATTCTGGTGGGGTTTGCATCAGACCCCTTCAATCCCTCCCTCCCTCTCTTCCTCCCCCTCTCCCTCCCTCCTCTTCTTTCCTCCCTCCCTTCCTCCCTCCCTCCTACTCTCCCTCCCTCTCTCCCCGGTCCCTCTCTCCCTCCCTCTTTTTTTCCTCTCTCTCTCTCCTCCTCCAACCCTCCCCCCGCCCGCTCTCATTTCGAGGCTGCAGGCTGCAGCAGCCAAGCTGCAAAGCAGGAATATTGCAGTGTGGCATCACCATGGTAACGGCCATGGTTTCTGACACCCATAGAGGGAGAGAACCGCACTGTTGATCCGTCAGACAGAAACAGAGGAAAACATTTTTTGGGCTGCTACTTCAACATGGTGACACATGCACAATGGGCAAAGACAGACAGACACAAGCTATTCACCATTCAAGAGCGCACACTTAAACACACGCTTGAACACATTTTAAACACGCTTAAGCACACGCTCGATCACATTTAAACATGCTTAAACACACGCATGAACACATTTAAACCCGCTTGAACGCGCTTGAACGCATTTAAACATGCTTACGCACGCTTTGGAACACATGTAAACACACATTCGGTCATACATGTACAGAAACATGCATGGACACCGGCACAAGCGTGTACAAACAAGCTTCACACAGGAGTTCTTCCTTTCCCTCCTACTCTGAAGCGTTCTCATTCTGACGCCCACACTGGAAAAGGAGGACCGAGTGTGTTAAACATGCTTCTTTGACAGTGTGCCGGCATTCACTTTCTTCTCTCAGCAATATCACTGTTTTGCCACGCACGTGCAAAACACACACACACACGCACACACGCACACACACACAGCACAGCATTGCACAGACATGACTCACTGGCTTCTTTGATGTGCAAATGCATATTCCGGATTTGGTCCGTTAACACTTTGAGTTATTGGTCTGAACACAGAAGCCCTCATTATCGGCCGGTGGAAGAAGATGTGGGGCTGATAGTATCCACAACGGTCAATACAGCGAGGCGACCATGGAGACAACCTCAAATTCTTATCTATGGTATAACGCTGTTTGCACCTCCTCAGAATGCTGGGTTCATACAGTAAGCACAACTTTCCCGGACTGATCAGATCTACTGATGCTTCTGCCGTTTTAGGAGTCTGTTCCCTTACCATCCATTTTTTCACCTTCCGCATGCATGATACCTTTCAACTTCATCCTTCACTACTTCCATATGACCGTTGCTCACATCCAGTTTCAGTACCCCGTTCTCCCTCCTCTCATCCTCTCCTTCCCTCATCCTCTCCCTCCTCTCATCCTCCATCCTTTCATCCTTTCCCTCATCCTATCGTTCTCTCCCTTCCCTCATCCTCTCCCTCCACTCATCCTCTCCCTCCCCTGTTCTCCCATTCATCCTTCCTCTCCCTCCACTCATCCTCTCCCTCCCCTGTTCTCCCAGTCATCCTTGGTCATCCTCACCCATGAGACAGACCCGGGTTGGAACAGCTGCTGAAAGAACCTGGAAGTCACCACCTGTGATCCCCAGGGGTCAGGAAATTGTACGGCCCATTACAGCAGGCGCTCCCATTCAGGGTGACCTACATTCAGTCCCTACATCCTAAGACCCCTGAGACGATCATACATCCCCATCCCTGGAACAGTTTTCACCAGATGAAGTTATCCACAGTTATCCACCCCTCCATCCCTCCACAGAAAGGTGTGTTATGTGTGACCGCTTCGGAGAAAGGGTGGACGTACTGCATGCCTCTGAGGTCAGATGGGGGTCATTGACGGGCAGGGGGGGTTGGGTGGACCCCGCCTACAGGAGCCCTGTCTGACGAATAAAACATCTCTCTCTCCCTCTGTCTGTCTGTTGGGACAGACAGGGAAGGGTCTGTGTGGACACAGAGCCACATGAGAGAGAGGGTGCAGTAGCCTTCCAACAGACCCACGCAGCGAATACACGTGAATACCGTGAATGCTGTGCACTAACACACACACATACACACACAATCAAAGACACACACCCCTTAAATACACACACACACACACACACAATCGAAGACACACACCCGTTAAATACACAAACACACACACAGACGCGGCAGCCGCACATCTGCAGCGGAGATCACTTCGCTCCACCCTCCCCATCCCTCCCCTGGTCTCTCACAGGTTCAGTGCTGCAGTCTCATCCACCTTTGATTATAGTGGTGGATGCCATCTGAAGGGCATCCCAGTATTTCACTGCCTCTGTTTAGAGTAGGAGATGGGATGTACAGATAAGCTGGCTGCATTGTGAGTTCCCATGTTGACTACAAGTTTCTGTCGTGGCTGTGGTCAAATACTGTGGTAATACTGTATTACAATATTAGTCTGAATATGATGAACAAGTCAAATGGCTAATTGTTTGCTAGTAGCTAAAAGTTATCAAACACTGTCCATCCCATGACAAAAGTACGTCAGAATGGCACAATTTCTACGTCACCTGAAGGAATCACAGGTCTGAATCATTTGGATTGGTGAAAGTCATAGGCTGGAAAGCTTGCTTACACCTATCCAATCACTTATAGATCTCTTCTTACCTCAAAACATGTATTCCGACAGGGCCAACAACAGAATCAATAATCTGCAGCACCAAGTTCATCTGACTCTGGGGAAATACAGTGGATATAAAAAGTCTACATACCCCTGTTAAAATGCCAGGTTTTTGTGATGTAAAAGAATGAGACAAAGATAAATCATGTCAGAACTTTTTCCACTTTTAATGTGACCTATAATGTGAACAATTCAAATGAAAAACAAACTGAAATTTTCGAGGGGGAAAAATGAAAAATAAAAACCTTACAATAACCTTGTTGCATAAGTGTGCACACCCCCTTATAACTGTGGATGTGGCTGTGTTCAGAATTAACCAATCACATTCAAACTCATGTTAAATAGAAGTCATTACACACCTGCCATCATTTAAAGTGACTGATTAATCACAAATAAAGTTAAGCAGTTCTAAAATCTCAAAGCAAAAGCCATGGTCCGCAGAGAGCTTCCAAAGCATCAGAGGGATCTCATTGTTGAAAGATATCAGTCAGGAGAAGGGTATAAAAGAATTTCCAAAGCATTAAATATACCATGGAACACAGTGAAGACAGTCATCATCAAGTGGAGAAAATATGGCACAACAGAGACATTAACAAGAACTGGACGTCCCTCCAAAATTGATGAAAAGACGAGAAGAAAATCGGTCAGGGAGTCTTCCAAGAGGCCTACAGCAACATTAAAGGAACTGCAGGAATTTCTGGCAAGTACTGGCTGTGTGCTACATGTGACAACAATCTCCCGTATTCTTCATATAAATGGGCTATGGGGTAGGGTGGCAAGACGGCCTTTTCTTACAAAGAAAAACATCCAAGCCCGGCTGAAGTTTGCAAAAACAAACATCAAGTCCCCCAAAAGCACGTGGAAAAATGTGTTATGGTCTGATGAAACCAAGGTTGAACTTTTTGGCCATAATTCCTAAAGGTATGTTTGGTGCAAAAACAACACTGCACATCACCCAAAGAACACCATACTCACAGTGAAGCATGGTGATGGCAGCATCATGCTTTGGGGCTGTTTTTCTTCAGCTGGAACCGGGGCCTTAGTCAGGGTGGAGGGAATTATGAACAGTTCCAAATATTAGGCAATTTTGGCACAAAACCTTCAGGCGTCCGTTAGAAAGCTGAAGATGAAGTTCACCTTTCAGCACGACAACGACCCAAAGCATACATCCAAATCCACAAAAGCATGGCTTCACCAGAAGAAGATTAATGTTTTGGAATGGCCCAGCCAGAGTCCTGACCTGAATCCAATTGAACATCTGTGGGGGGATCTGAAGGGGGCTAAGCACAAGAGATGTCCTTGCAATCTGACAGATTTGGAGCGCTTTGGCAAAGAAGAGTGGGCAAATATTGTCACGTCAAGATGTGCCATGCTAATAGACTCCTACCCAAAAAGACTGAGTGCTGTAATAAAATCAAAAGGTGCTTCAACAAAGTACTAGTTTAAGGGTGCGCACACTTATGCAACCAGGTTATTGTGAGTTTTTTATTTTTTATTTTTCCCCCTCAAAAATTTCAGTTTGTTTTTCAATTGAATTGTTCACGTTATAGGTCACATTAAAGGTGGAATAATTTCTGACATGATTTATCTTTGTCTCATTATTTACATCACAAGAACCTGGCATTTTAACAGGGGTGTGCAGACTTTATATCCACTGTAAATAATGGACCTTTTTGCCAATGTCCTGAACTATCCCTTTAAGCTATCCTTCTGCAGGAGCTGAGTTGGGCTCTCTATCTGTGGAATCGATAATCGTTGGCCAGTCAAAGACGACCGGGTCGTTAAAGGATTACTGTGTGTGTGTATGGTCCATTGTATTGACGGGATGGAGAGAAGAATAGAAGGAGAAGAAAAAGAAGTAAGGGACGTCGGAGGAGAACAATAGATTAGGAGTGAGACCTGAAGTCAGATACCTGAAAACAGAGACCTCTTAGTAATATATTGTATTGGACAGATTGACTGTCTCAGCAGGTGAAAGCTGATGTATTGAATAAAGACAAAAAGCCGATAGATCGAAGAAGAAGAATGAAGAGTAGCTCTGTAGTAGTCCTTGTAGGGAATGACATCGAGCGGCACTGGTAAGAATTCCACTGAAACCTAAACTAAGACCTGCAATCTAGCTACTAAAATCAGGTCACACACGGTAGCAACTGTGTGATTTAAATATCAGTTGCCAGATGAGACTGTTGTGGCATTTCTAAAACATACATACTTGGTTCCAAATGTTGCCCTGTTCCATTTATTGTTCAACAGGGAACGTGGCTTTTGGTATGCGATGGTAATGAGAGGTCTGGTCCACAACACTGATGAATGTCTTCCGCTCCCCAGGTCATCAGAGCTTTTTGTTTATTGTTGTGCGGAGAACAAGATGTCATGGATGTATACGAGTAGTGATGGAGTTTCTCTGGCTCTATTATAGGGATGGGGCAGCGCGGTGGAGGGGGTGATACAGTTTATTGTATGACTATATATAGAGTGGGAGGGAGTAACTACTGCGTCACAATAGAGAAACTTCCCCTATCTCTCTATGCCCAAACAGATCAAATAAACCCCATCTCACCACGCCCAAACAGATCAAATAAACCCCATCTCGCCACACCCAAACAGATCAAATAAACCCCATCTCACCACGCCCAAACAGATCAAATAAACCCCATCTCGCCAAGCCCAAACAGATCAAATAAACCCCATCTCACCACGCCCAAACAGATCAAATAAACCCCATCTCGCCACGCCCAAACAGATCACATAAACCCCATCTCACCTGACATTTCCCCTCTCCCTGTCCTCCTGACAGCCTGGGAAAAGATATATCTCTTCACCTGCCGGAAAGAATATTCCTGACTCGTATTTCATTTTTTTCAACTGACGATACTATCCTGTCATTCCCAACTCATGCATTTTTAGTTTTACATCCCATCAATACAAAAAAATAGCAGCGACATTACTTTTATTTCGACAGGCCTGTGTGTGTTCTAGATTTTCCAAACTTGTGAGGAACAATACTGTCTGTGTCTTTCACAGTTGTGTTTAAGCTGGACAGGCCTCTGGTAACTAGTGGGACTCTTGACACCACTGTCATTTGGAAAGCTTCTAATTGGTAAATTGCATCCCTCTCATGCTCAATCAGCAGTTGCCTAGCAAC
>JACXGI010010182.1:0-12949 GCA_016801175.1 Esox masquinongy
CCTGGAACACCCACCCATCCAACCTGTCCAGCTGTAACCCCGGAAAACCCAGCCAGCAGGCCCAGTTCAGACACAGCCCTGGACACGGGACAGAGGAGTTGGGATTCATATGGGGAAGAGGAAGAGAGGAGATGGAGTGAGAGGGCCTGATGCATGCGTGTATCATGTCATGCATTCTGCAAGGATCCAAACTACACAGGATCCAAACCCACACAGTGCTCACGCCGACACCAGTTTCTTATTCCAGTTCAAATCATTGCCAGCTAATGTTTTTTCCCCCTTTATTCATTGGATCCACTGAGGGATGACCCTCCTGCCAGTTCTTAAAGTTGATTTACAATTAAACAGAGTCAAGCTATATTCTAATGATTGTTAGCTGAGCAAGTTTTATTGCGCTACCAAGCTCTGTTATTAACAAGCCCTGTTTTTTCCTTAGTCCCTGTGGGACGTCTAAAATGCTTTGCCCTTTTTTCAAGCAATGAATAAGCCTCTTTTTTTCTCCAGGAGACAGTTTGGCATTTTCAGAATGGCTCAAGTAGGAACACACTCCTATGGGTACAGTCAAACACGCTCCCTTTCTCTCTCTCTCTCTCTCTCTCGCTCTCTCACACACACACACACACACACAAACACACACTCTCACATATGTCATTTGAATTACCAGCCCCTCGTTTACGTGATCAGAAGCTCCTTTCCCGCGTTTCGAGCCTGGCTGACCCCCCTGTAGATTCAGGTCATGGTGAAATGTGAAGCCCCCAGTGTGCATCGCCTGTGCCTGGGCCCATTTCCTGTCTCCCTGCAGCATGTTGACCGGACCGGCTGGCTGGCCAGCAGCTGAGCAGGCGTCTGTAAGAGGAGAGAGACCGGGATGTAATGCGATAATAGCGAGTGCTCTGAGTGAGTTTGTATCGATGTTCTCTGTGTAAGAGTACTGGGTGGCAGACTCGCGGTTTGAACGTTGTGCCAGTAAACGAAGTCACTGGTTTGAATCCCAGCGCAGTTATGGTAAAACGTCTATCTATGTGCACTTGAGCAAGACACTTAACCCTAATCAGAGTCTTTAGGTATGAGCATTGGCTAAATTACTAAAATGACAGTGTGCTGTTAATATAGGATTCTGAAGGTGCTCTCTCCCTCATTCTCTCGCTTCCGCTTCCTCCCTTTTCTTTAGTTTTGTTGAAGTTCTTCATTGTTGATGCTCCCACGTTGCAATCAGTGACACCAAACACTGGTACCAGCTTAGAAGCCGCCTAAACACAACAGCACCTCCATTTCAATGTGAAGGGCTCTCAGTATAAATATTCCTTTGATATCAGGTCTCATGTTGAATTACTCTACCGGTCAGAGAGGCATGAATCTGGAGAGAATATACTGTAATGTAAGCAGCACAGGATGCACTTGGCTGATGTATGTGGCTCAAGTGGCTTATTGACCACTTGAATGGCCTAACATTAAAAGCACTCCAGATAACTATGCCTATATAAGGCGAGTCTGCATGTTTCTTGTCGCTCCGTCCCACCAGTGAGTATAATGGAAGGGCCTGGCTAGAACAGCATGTCAGCAGTATGCACTTCCTGTCAATGGATGCTGTAAAGCCCTCTTAAGGCTCACACACATACTGCCTTTTAATTGGCCATGCCATGTCATGATGAGAGGGGAGGAAGTGGGGGTGAAGAGGAGAACAAATGAACCGGAGAGTGGAAGAGGAAAGAGACTGCGTGAACCCTGACAGTGGCCCCTGACCGGTAGCTGTGGCTATCACCACCTGATCCAGGGGGCTTTCTGTCCAGCTAACGTTATGATGTGTTGAGAACACCCGAGCACGCACGTGCACACACACACACACACACACACGGCATTAATAATTACCTGAAACAATGTGATGTTCCCTCAGCGGTAGAAAGGCTTGTGTTTTGATTCCTGGGCTGTCATTAAGACCAGAATAAAGCCTCTATGCTATCTGTAACGTGACTGCCCACACACCCACCTTATACGATCAGCTCAGCTCCTGGGTTTGGATCGGCAAAGGTCCCTCTCATATCCCCCATGTTCCTCCCCTCTCCTCCTTCTTTTTTTCTCCCCCTCACTTGCTGTGTTCCTCCCGCTCTTCTCTCTCCATTTCCACCTTCTTATTCTCTTCTCACTGCCCCCCCCATCTCCCCCATTCTGTCTGTCTATTACAATCTGTCAATCATTGGGGGAGGTAGCAAGCAAGCATCCTTCATTCACGTCTCTGTCTGAGTCACCGTCGGTACAGACCAGGTGTAATGGTGTGGAACTGGCCAAGGTAAACGGTTATTACATATTGACTTCCTGATTGCTGGGTGCAGATGCACGCTCATTTATGGCCCTGTGGAAGAGTGAGCAGGGCAGGCAACAGAAAAGACTTGGTGAAATGGACTGAGCAGTACCGGTTGGCCAGAAGAGACTGAGCAGAGCAGACTAAGTAGAAAATACTGAGCAGAATGGACTGAGGAGAGCAGACAGCTGAAAAAACTCATCCGAATGGACTGAGCCGAGAAAAGACTGAGCAGTGTAGACTAAACAGGGCAGTTTCTTCTCTGTGTTTCTGAGAGGTCGCAGTTAGCGCATAGCAATTAATCAAGACCAATGTCTATTGGCTAAGCGCTAACCATGGGTGGTCAACAAAACACAGCATGGGTTGAGTTAGCGGTCTGAGGTAAAATGGGCGCCAAGTGGTCGCAAGGCTCACAATCGCTGCAGCGTGCCCCCCCCCAAGGGTGCAATGCATCAGGAGACTTAATATGGTCCAATCAACAGCAAGACAGTTTCTAAAATGAGATTTTCCGTGACTAGGCTGAACATGTGACTGAGAAACTATGGGACAATGTCGGAATTAAGCACATGTTCAGTTATTGGTCTTTGGGTAATTCTCTCCCTGTTGCTGTACGTTTTAAGTTGAAAGTTTTTTTGTCATCCCTGTGGGAAGAAGCTGTCCCAGGATCTGTCTGTTGTGGACCTAGTCTCCTGCCAGATAAAAAAAGGTAGAACGGTTTCAGGCTGGGATGACTAAGGGCCTTCCTTCTGCACCTCTGGGTGTACAGGTTTCAATGGCAAATGCTAAGCTAGAATCTAGTCAAGACATTGACAGCTCTATTATGCCTGCATATGACAATATATACTCCACTAACCAATTTTACTTTTAGTGCCCTGAAAATATTAATAGAAACTGTTGTCATTTTTAAATGGTGAAACAAATGTTTTAAATGGCACACAATTACCCTCAAATAAAAGCTCAAAATGTACAACCCTGTTTCCAAAAAAATTTGGGATGCTGTGTAAAATGCAAATAAAAACAGAATGCAACGATGTGCAAGTCATTTAAAAAATTGTACAAAGACAACATATCAAATGTTGAAACTGAGAAATGTTATTGTTTTTGGAAAAATGTATGCCCATCTTGAATTTGATGCCAGCTACATGTTTCAAAAAAGTTGGGACAGGGGCATGTTTACCACTGCGTTGCATCACCTGTTCTTGTAACAATACTCTGTAATCGTTTGGGAACTGAGGAAACCAATTGCTGTAGTTTTGAAAGTGAAATGTATTCCCATTCTTTCAGCTGCTCAACAGTTCGGGGTCTCCTTTGTCATATTTTTCGTTTCATAATGCGCCAAATGTTTTCAAAGGGTGACAGGTCTGGACTGCGGACAGGCCAGTTTAGCACCCAGACTCTTTTACTACAGAGCCATGCTGTTGTAATATGTGCAGAATGTGGTTTCGTCTTTGCATGGTAGAGTTTTAACTTGCATTTGTGGATGCAGCAACGTACTGTGTTCGCAGACAATGGTTTTTGGAAGTGTTCCTGAGCCCGTGCAGTGAGGTCCACTACAGAATTGTGTCTGTTTTTAATGCAGTGCCGCCTGAGGGCCCGAAGATCACGGCCATCCAATATTGGTTTGCGGCCTTGTCCCTTGCATACAGAGATTTCCCTGGATTCTCTGAATCTTTTAATGATATTATGTACTTTAGATGATAAGATCCCCAAACTACGTTGAGAAACGTTATTCTTAAATTGTTGCCCTATTTGCCTACGCAGTCTTTCAGAGTGGTGAACCCCTCCCCATCCTCACATCTGACAGACCCATCCTCTCTGGAATGATCTTTAATACCCAATCAGTTGCCAATTGACTTAATTAGTTGTGTGATATTCCACCAGGTTTAGTTTTTTAGCATTACACAACTTTTCCAGTTTTTTGTTGCCTCTGTCCCAACTTTTTTAAATGTGTTGCTGGTATCAAATTCAAAGTGAGCATACATTTTTCAAGAAACAGTAAAATGTCTCAGTTTCAACATTTGATATGTTGTCTTTGTAATATTTTCTGTTGAATATAGGGTTTAAATGATTTGCACATCATTACATTGTTTTATTTACATCTTCGGAAAAAGGGTTGTACATGTTACCAGCATAGTAGTTGTTTGATTTTAAATCCCAATTTTTACATACGGAGGGCATTGTTCATTCGAATTGCATACTCACATGCATACTCACATTGCAGCCTAATAGATTATTGACAGATGAGACTGTTTTAACCACTAATGTTGTGTAGCATACTGTCTGTATACTATCCAACAACCTAAAATATATCACTCATTGGAGTATATAGTATTAGTCTTATACTGTAAAGACTTACAGTCCTACAGTTCCAAATCCAACTGTATAAAATTCTACAGAGTAATGTCGTACTGTATAAAATCATACATTGTGAAGTCCTCTACAGTAATTCAGTATGAAGTCATAAAGTCAGCTGTTTGGGCGACCTTCGGTCTTTTCTGTGTGCTGTGAAAGCGGCAGCATGCTCAAGGGCTTCTCATTCTCACAAGCCTGTGCCTTAATCAATGAGCCCTGGTCCTGCCCGACAGCCACAGACAAAACACAGCCCACTGAATAATGCTCATCCACTTTCTGATGAGGCCAAGCTAGGTCTCTACAAAGCAGAGTGGAGACAAAATGCACTGGGCCACCTATTCACACTGCTCCTATTCTCCCTTTGGCATGGTTCAAAAGGCCGGCTATGTGGAGTGCGAATTGAATGTCGCTCTCTCACTCAGTGTCTGTGTGCTGTTGTTCCAGAGGGACGGCAGGAGATACAGTAAATATGACTGTTGAGGGCGGCTAATGGGCCACAGTGCCTCTGGCTCCTTTCAGAGGGACCGTATTGCCTGAGCTTGGGCTCATTGATGAGGGCCGCCCCTTTTGCCGGGGCTCTGGGGCTTTAACCAGCCCTGCTCTCCCCCACGCCCAGCACGTTTCACCCTGGCCTCTCCACACACTCTGTTTCGGTTGTTTTATCCCCCCCCCGCACACACACACACACACACACACACACACACACACACATCGCCAGCATCTTTTGTTAGGTCTAGAGTGCATTTGTATCCTGCGTCTCCCCTCTCTTCTCTCCCCCCCACCAACCGGGTCCCTTTCATAGATCTCCCAAATGCACCGATTGGGCCCCTGGGGAAGCGGAAGGGTAGGGATGGAGGGCAGGGTGACAGACGGCTGTGACATGTTTAACTTCTGACCCTTTCTGGGTCTCTGCTTCTCGGAGTCACGCCTGTAGCTCATCCATCACGGCACCCCACGGATCCCTCACACCCGCTGTCAATCACATTTCCCCTTCCCATCTCCTCTTCTACCTTAGACTTTCAGACTTTAAATGACGTATCACTCACAGACAGAAAGAGAGAAAGAAGGTGCTTATCAAGTGATTAAACATTGTTTGAGATGCTACTGTGAAGAGAGAATATCACTGCCATGACACCATTTCATGGGTGACCTTGTAATTCTGCATTGTTTACGATACTCATTGGTCATTGTTCTTTCAGACACATTATAGTGTGCAATTATTTTGCTTATTGGAAATTGTAGACCTCAATCTATACTGACTACAGCATGCAATTTTAAAAGGTTATTCACATAAAATTTGTAAAAAACTCAGAAGACCTATAAACACAGGCAGTCAGTTTTATTAATTTTCTCTGAAATATAGATCCATGAAAGCATTATTCAATTTGTAGTTGTTGTCTTTTTTTATCAGTGAAATGAAATGTGATCCTCAAGCAGACTTAATTTAGTTTATTGGGCATGTTGAGACAAGCAGCTCACGTGCTGTGATAACCTTCAGGCAGAAAGAGCTCCTTCATGAAAGCTTTCTAAGAAGGACCCTTTGGTGGCCATGTTCTTTCTTACACTAGCCATCCTAGAACTACTTGTTCCCGCTCAAGGTGTGGCTGGCCGGCAGGGAGGTGAAGGTCATCAGAGGTACCCTGTCCTGTTGGAAAGATCTGAGGAATGGAGATCCACACAGCTAATCAGCACCACACTTTCCTCTGTGGGAGGCAAGAAGGACTGTGAAAAGTGAGAGGAAGCGGAGCGGTGCTGCGGCAGCCATTACAGCCGGCTTTCCGCCTCAAATTAAAACCAGCAGAGTCATTAGAGGCTCACTGGTTAGACTCCTGCTGGCTTTTTAAATTGGATTCACAAGGAGGGAGACTCTTGGTTGGTGTCGGGGTGGACGAGGCCCCTCTGGGAGTGAGTGTGTGCGGGGGGTGGGTGGGGGTGAGTCTAGCGGGGCGCACCAGGACTCCTGATCATGGTCCCACCTCGAACCATCTTATTACCCTGCTTCTCTTCCAGCCGCAGATGATGGTACCTACGCTATAGTTTCGCCTCAACCTTGGGATCAAATTATTTAGTGTTTCCTGTTGGTGGATGTGTGATGTTAGATGGTTTTTAGTGTGCTGGTTTAACGGTCTAACTGTGGGTGTTTTCTGTTTTCTGTTGTTGCTCTGGAGTTATCATTGTGCCCGGAATTTAAGTGTAATGCATTATTTACTGCACGTCAGCATTCAACTGCAGGTTAAAAACAAAATGTGTCCTCATTAGATGGGTTCCAAACTGTGTTGTTTTAGCACACAATAATTCTGTCTGTCCTGTATTTCAAGCTTTTTTCGAGATCAAGGTAATTTACCCACAGAACGTGCCACAACTGCCTATAGCCGAGCTACCTCCTTGTCCGTGCCCTTCTCACGTCTCCTAAAGCCAAGTGTCCACCAGACCTGAATATAATATGGATGGGTTCAGAATACCTCATTGTGTACTAAATTCAGTCACTTCATGTCGCTATGTACTGTAGCTTTGTCAAGGCCACCAGTGTGTGATGTTGAGCCATTTATCAGTAGCTACTGTACTCTACATCCTCCTGGAAATGAACAGTCATCATTGCACGCAAGATAGGGCATCATTAAAAACAAACAAATCCAGCATACATTTATTTAAGGGTCTAGATGACTGAGATGTTGAAATTATTTATTTTCTCAAAGGTGTGAACACTCCATTAGAATGTCCATGGCCGAGCTCTGAGATATTGGGGCTGTGTCCAAACTGTTACTGGGTGTTTGAACACATTCTTCTCTCCATCTGAACCACTGCAGAGCAATCGATACTGCTTGAAACACACACACACACACACACACACACACACACACACACACAACAGGCCATCCTTACTGGGCTGTACAGGGCTGACACAGCAGCACACAGAGGGAGCTTTAAGCTGGCCCAGCCCCCACCCCAGACGGCTGGGAGGAAATGTTCAGGAAGTCATTTTTCTGCTAGACACGCTTAGAATCACAATGCCCTGCCATCACTGTAATGTCGCAAGGTTGGCAGGTGTTGAGTGTGACTGAATGTTTCAAGTTGATAAGGGGAGTTTTAATTTAGTGAGCATGTTGTTTTTCTTAATTGATTTGCATGTGATTATGAAATGGGAGTAATGTTCCCCTTGCATAGTCTGCCATCACCATTAGCAGTGGTTAGTCACAGTGGAGCATACAGGTACAGTGCTTTGGGCTGACGATGGCTCCTGTGGTCCTATAATGGTTGACTTTGAGTTTGAGGTTATTGAATCTTGTGCACTGATAAAATGGAAGAGAAAAGGAATTTGCATAATAAAAAAAAAAGATTTGAATTGCAAAACACTCAATAATACAACGCATTGATATATTACAACATGAATGTAATACAGGTAACATAACTTCACAGAATGCATTTTTGAATGGGGGACTATTATGTTACAATATTATGACGTGGTTGTTTGAAAAGGTCCCTTTTTGGAATCCAACGCTTAAGTTGTAGTCTGACATCGGTAGGTCTGGTGTTTTCTCAGAGCCTTGTACAGACAGTGATAAATGACAGCTTGTGGCAGTGAGAATGACACCATGAGTACAGAATGTGCAGACGTAAATGTTGGAAGGATTTTGGAGAATATTTTTCATACAATTCTAAGTCCTCTTGGGCTGGTGGTGGGTTGGGGACTGGTTTGATGGATTTTACACTATTCTGAATTTTGTGTAAAACTCTTAAAATACTCAACACAATATTTTTCAGATTAGTACCTTAAACAAGGAACATTTGACCTCTTGGTGAAATGTTGTTGCGCCATGTGAGGAAAAATGCTATTTTCAGCTTTAGACTAAAAGTTACAAATACAAAAAGGATTATTTTTGTTAAGGGTTAAGGTTAGATCTTTAGGCTTAGCGGTTAAGGAAATAAGGCTTTTTAAATGGGAATATTGAGGTCCCCACAAGGATAGCAAAACATGAAATGGGTGTGATAACTAATAATAGTAATCCTGCTAAAGTCCCAGACAGGCACCATTGCTGGTTGTACGTATATGAACCAACCCGCCTTTTTGGCTGCAGCCAAAGCTAATTCCCTTCATCTCCCCTCAGCTCAGCTTCACGCAACTCACCACCTCACAGTGCTTGGCTCCCCACCCAGTCATCCTCGCAGGGATTTGTTTGGGGGGGGGGCACTGGCTTTTCAAAAAGGGCCCTCTTAATCCTGTACAATTAATTAAGCTCTTACAGATGAGCTAGTAGCCAGTGACATCTGCTGTTTGTATCTTCTCTGGGTGGGTGTCATGCCAGATATAAGCTGTAGAGCCTCTTTCTGTCCCCTGTCCTCTGCCGCATGCATGCAGGAGCCTCATCTTGCTTTATGCCAAAAAGGATAACCTCTCTTTTATTCTCTGTGGGATTTTCCTTGACCGTGAAATCGGGGAGAGGACTTTGAATCCTACTACTTTAGTATGCTTATGTGTACCACATGGAGTAACACCACTGGTTTTGACAAAATCTGAATGATGCAACCTGCCTTAGAGATCAGGCATTTACACAGTTACACCAATTGGCCAGATGGTGGCCCCGCACAAGTGATTGAAAATGCAAATGTTTCAAGGACACACCTCTCACCCATTTGACCTAAAGTCATTGCATTTGTTACATTGCTTCTTACTATCAACACAAGGACCCATAAGGTTTGTAATGTTGGATTTCAAGCCATGTCTGCATTTGTTTTCAAAACTTTAAAAAACACTCCTATGGCACTGAAGAACAAGTATACACACAACTTGATACTATGTCAATAGATGAAGGCCACTCATGCAAATGATCAGATATACCTAAATACAAGTTGGCTGCTATTGACCAGTTTTGTGACATTTGGTACACATGTTAGGGGTGTATGTAAGCTCACTCCATAGCTAGCTTGAAATGTAGCCGGTGGAACTAACCAATTGGTACCTTTTGTATAGCTCAAACGGTAAGAAAGTTGTCAAGGCAGCAGGTCAAGTGTTTGCAGACAGTTTACAGCCAGCTGGCAGTCACTTTGTGGGCAGTTACTGGCCAGTTTGCGCCAAGTTTTCGGCCAGTTTGTGACTAGTTTGCGGCCAGTTTGTGGCCAGGCGGACTGTCAGCTGAGGAAGCTGTACTGTTGGCAACAGCATGCTCATGTCTGTTTCTAATGCAAGAAGATTCATATTGAACCCAAGGTGGCGTTTTTATGGGCAAATGTTTATATCACATATGGCTGAGGGATATGAGTCTCGCTAACCCGCGCGATCTCAGACACTGCTGGCACGATTATGACTAAACTTGTGCCTTGTAACAGAGAACGGGGACTCCAAAATGACACTGATGGGCCCAGGGGGATGCATCATTTGCGGGGGACGATGTGTCGTCTTTTGTTACCATGAAGGCAGTTTTTAGAATGGAAGAAATATTTTAGAAGTTCCTTGATCTACGTTCTGCAGTGCGGATGACTGTGTTCACAGGCCTGCTTCATCCAAAGTTGGAAAGGATTGGAGCCTTGAGCAGTCTCAATACCCTAATTGACAGTGTTTTGCTGAGTCATAATCATTTGGTGCAAAACATGAAGGATATGAGTCTGTATGCTGTGTGCTTCACAGATCTGCCAAGCACCCCGACTTCATGTTTTAACGAGCAAAGAAAAAGTAGTCTCTTACATGTTCGTGTTTCGTCTGACTGTGTGTTGTTGGGTAGCAGCGATTCTAATTTGATTCTGCTCTCAGGTTCACACACACCACCGCCCACTGTCACACACGGGGGAGAGATCAAGCGCCTCACCTGCCTCTCACAGATCCAGGTGCAAGCCAAGAGGGGCTTCCATCTCATCACCCCCCCCCCCTCCCCCTTAGAAAGCCTCTCTCCCTGGGACGAGGGATGACTCTCATGAGTCACACCACAAATGACCTCGGCTGCCGTGGCTCCCAAACAGGACCACTTCAAATGCTTTTTGAAGGGGCTGGTCATGTCGACGCGCTGCATGTTTAACAGAATCCTCTGAATCTCACCGTTCCCCTCTTGTTGGAGAGACGGCAGGGCCGGAGACGTGTGGTAAAGACAGGCTGGTGTGTGTTGTGAACCCCAGGAACACCAGACTGGAGATAAAGCAGCCATCGGCAGTCCTGCATCCATCGGCGCCTCTCGTCGGGCCTCCGCTGATCCAGACCCATTAGTGTCCGCATGGCTCTACTATGGCCCGGTCAGTGGGCTCCTTGCTACCTCTCTCTTTTCACTCGGTTCACTCTAGCTGCCTGTGTTTTTCTCTCCCTGCGACCAGATCAGATCATACCGATCATGGATAACAGCCACAGTGTTGGTAATAATGCTTGGTGTAAAAAAAAAAAAAAAAGACATGATGGCGACCGCCGTCGTGGTAATCAGTGGGGGAGGGGCAGCAGCTGTGGGGAGATGGGGACAGAGGTTACAGAAGGAGAGAGAGAGGGATTGGAGAGAGAGAGCGAGAGAGAGTGGCGGACAGAAGAGAGATGGTGAAAGGGAGGGAGGAAACGAGGGAGGGGAATTGATGTTGTTGCCTTAATTGCTGCTCCGATGAGGCAGTGTGTACTTTCTCCCACCAGGGCTGTTATTAGAAGGCGGAGGTGGAGGTTTGGGAGGGGGGTTGCTCCAATCAGACAGAGCCAGGCATTAGCCACTCTGTCTCATTTATCAATGTCAGACCAGGCCGGTGGAACTAGAGCCTGGGGGGAGGGGGCAGAGCCAGAGGACCACTGCCCAGGCCCCGGAGTGTGTCTGCTGGCTGCAGAAGCACCACGACTCCCAGGGCTGGCCTGGCCTACTAATCTGCACTGTAGCATGGTGGAAGCTGTCAGGGAACTGGTTGGGGGTGTGAACTAGAGATAGCATATCGCTTCACACACGCTCCACTGTGACACTACACCCCCTATCCAGACATTCTCTCCCACACGCACACACACACACACACACACACACACACACACTCTCTCTCAATCGCCAGTTGCAGAGCCCCTCTGCCAAAAAGAGCCTTTGAATGAGCGAGAGACAAAGCGCCTCTGTGGGCTGTGTTGCAGGCCTTTCTTCCTGTTCTCATCCCCTGCCTCTTCCACTGAGTAATCTTTGAAGTTGTTCTGCTTAAGCCTCCGCCATGCCATCTCATGGCATCTTCCTCTGACTAGATGGAATGATTTCTGTCTTGCCTTTTCTTAAGCTGCAGTCTTAAACTGCCACAAGTTAAGCCTCAGATCATAAAACCCATCAAAGCTCTTTTCAAAGGGAACGGCTATTGACCAAACGTCTGGTGCCGTACGTTGGTGGGAGAGGGCTGGAGTGTCTTGGCAGGTGCCCAAAGTGTTCTGGGCTGTTGGGCCACATTGTCTTCCTCTATCAAAGCCACTACAGAGTAATCAATGAACCCGAGTCTGTGGTTAGCCCATGTCTAATGTGTTGGCGTTTGGGCCTGGTTTGTCTTCCTGACAGTACTGTAGCAATGTCAGTGATGCAAGAGGCTGATCCAGCACATTCCGCACACGTGAAGACGTCGTACAGACAGGAAGTCTTCTCAGTCAGTGTATCCTCTGACACCAGGGACGCTGTTGGTCCTTAGTTTGTTTGTGATGTACTGCAGCTTATTGTATGACAGCATTATAAATATTAGCATGGATAAATATCTGCCACAATCCTTCCACCTAACAGTGTGTGGTTACTGGGGACAATCCAAGTGAAGCTGTGAGCTCAGAATGAAGTGGGGTTAAATCAATGGTGGCTGGTTGATTGAAACAGATACAGCTTCATTTGAGTGTAAATAAGGGTCATGGAGCCTGGAGGATCCCCTGGAAGAAAAGATGAAACCCCACAGACCTGAACAATTAGCTTCCTAGTTGTAGCAGCGGGCTAGCTAGCATGTTCTGCCGCTGGCCTATACAATAACAGCATCTCCAGCAGAGATGAGGGCAGATAGCATGAAATGAGGAGCAGCGACACCAGTCAAATTGAGGCTTGGCAGCGGTTAGAGGATGGGACATGACAGGGACACAGCATTCCTCTAATTAAGCGACCTCCTGTAGGCTGATGTCTTCTTTTAGATGATTTGGGCCCAATCCAGAAAACAAAGATATAATTCAGTGCTCATTTCACCGTAACTGTTAACCCGAATGTGCTAGCTAGCTGTTTCTGCTGTTTTGGACTACGCTGTGTTATATTCACTGTGAATGGTCAACAGTTCGCGCACCACCACGGAAATAAAACGCGTCTTTTTTCTCCACCTCGTTTGAGCCTGGCTGAGCGGTCCTGACGTGCCCGA
>JACXGI010010182.1:13049-28354 GCA_016801175.1 Esox masquinongy
GGGGGGGGGGGGGGGGGGGGGGGGGGGGGGGGTGCTACCAACCGGCCACCTTCAGAACGGCTGGACCGGTAGAGAGACGGGACTGATGAGAGGGGACTTTGAAGGGACGACGTTATGGATGACTTCCCCTCGCCGATTCCATCAGTTAGACAGAGGATGTCCATCCAGCTGCTGGTCCCGAGCCAGAACAGAGGATAGACACATCTGTCTGCAGAGGTCCACCGCTCCTCGGCAGAAGAGCAACGCACGCGCACACCGAGACTGCCTGTCCCTCCCTTCAGCACCGAGCTGGAACAGGAATAACATGGCCGGGCCTCAGAGGACCTACGCTGTGACTCTCACTAATGTGTGGGCATTAACAGTAACAGTCAGGATCGACCCTCTCCCACCCCCACCCCACATAAACATACGGCGATAACTCACACATGCCTGGGTACCGTTAAGTGACTCATATTTTTGCGGCTAATTCTCAGTGCTAATAGGCTGCCGGATGAGCAGCTCTGCCCGGATACAGTGGGTCTGGCCGGGTCTGAGTGGCTGGAACTGGAGCAGCACTAACTAGTAGAGTGAGTGTGTGTGTGTTATAGGGGACAGTGGGATCAGGCAGACTGAGAGGTGGGTTGAAAGGAGAGTGCAAACGCCACCCCGGATGAGGCCTGCTTCGTGATTAGCCTCATTATTCCGACAGTTTTTTTGGGGCGATTGGAAAATAAGCTCCGGGCAGGCTAGTTAGTCATACCTCTCACAGAGAAGGGAGGGTGGAGAATAACCGCTCGCAAGGGAGGGGAGAAGGGGGATTGGTTGGAGGGGTAAAAAAGGCCAAATTCAGCTTCCCCTGTCTGAATTGTTCCGTCAAATAGAATCATACTGAAGCTCGTCTCCCACTGCCGCTGAATATACACATACACGCGCATGCACGCGCTCGCTCTGAAGTAGGGCTTTATGCTGTTTGATTATTCATGCAGTGTAGGCTACCTATGAAGTGCTTTTTAACTGCTTCTACTTCGATTCCCTGCTAAATAAAACTGAATTATATTGAAGCCAGAATTCTCTCCTTTTCCTGTTGCAGTAGCTACATGGTGACGTAAGAGCCAGGCTACGATAGAAACATACATGAAAATGAAAATATGATGTGTGATAATATTCAAAAGATACCTTTCATAAGGTTACTTCAAATACAGTGTGTGCGTGTGCATGTGTGTGTGTGTGTGTGTGTTTGTTTGTGGTAAGCAGTATGTTCTTATGTTTTTGATAAATAATTCATTGGTGATGTGCATGCAAGGTTAGGCAATCCTTTCATAAAGTAATAATCTGCATGATGGCGGCTGACGCGTGCCCATACAGAAAATGTAAATTCAATTAATCAACAAACAGTGTCATTATAATTCCTTCAGAGATAGATGCGGAAAGAAATGAAGGGACGAGCCATCAAAGCCATGCACGTAGAATAATTACCGTATGTAAAAATTCATTTTGGTGTGGTGTGTCAAGGAGAAGATAAACAGGAATATTAATCAAAGTGCTGAAACATTTTGTCTGTGTTTTTTTGTTTCTCCTTTCTTTCAGAGAATGCAATTTGTCTTTCTGTTTCCCCTGCCATTTTGAGTGCTAAAGACAGGCTTTGGTTTTTCATGCTCGGCTGCAGGCTGTGTTCAACTCAAAATGCATTAGCCTGAGTTCTTCTGAGGGTCTGGTAGAAATGCACAGTGAGCTTGTATTCTCCCGTATTCTCTGACTGCCTTCATTTCTCGAGCAGCTTTTCTCTTTGAATTCGTTAAAGAAAGGGCCAGACAATCTAGATTAATTTATTTGCAAACTTCCTGTCAAATGAATAGCACAGTATTAGTTGTATTTTTCTAAGCCCATCTCTTCAGTCTGACACGTATTTCAGTGTGTGTTTGTGCTTGTGTGTGTGTGCGCAGTGGATGGTGTACGGCACTAAGAGGTGTGCCTATGAGGGTGCGTGCCCTTCACAGTGGCATGGTGTGTCCAGAAGGCTGGGGGAAGTGTCCTGGGGTGCAGGGGGAAAGGGAGCAGTTTGGTACATGCCGGGGATGAAGGAGACCACTGGGGGAGGGGTTAGGGATGGGGGTTGTTGGTATCCTCTGGTGTCTCCCCTATGTCTCGTGTTGTTACTGCCCCCCCTTTCCATGCACGCACACGCACATGCACGCACACGCACGCACACTGAGCAGAGTGCGGCAGCGGCGAGTCATTAATATTCTGTCTGGACTCATTGTTTTTCCCTGCTGACATTTACATTTAGATTGTTTATCTTACAGCGGGGGGCGTCCAGCCATTAATGAACATGCTTCTGTTCTGTTGTTTCCCAAAGGCTGCGATTACTGCCACCACACTACTATAATTAGAATGGAAGAGCTGAGGCTAGGGTTAGCCTATACAGCCCTACACAGCCCTAAGGCTGTATAGGGTTAGGGCTGTATTGGGCTTTATAGGGCTGTATTGGGCTTTATAGGGCTGGATTGGGCTTTATAGGGTTAGATCTGTATAGGGTTAGGGCTGTATAGGGCTTTAAAGGGCTTTATAGGGTTAGGGCTGTATCGGATTGGGGTTGGATCTTTTACTCTCATGGTTGCTCTAGTGTGCAAATATGGAAAGAGGCAATGGGCCATTAGTCCATGGTGAGTAGAATGGGAAGAGGGAATTTCCCCATTGGTCTAGGGACAGCGATATGAATGGATGTATTACGGACCAATTACACCCACATCTCCACTCCTGTTTATGGTCAGGCAAAGCCCAGCACTGGCAATATCAATGGCATAATCAGAACCACTTGTTTTGGCACTCATAGCAATAAAACTTTTCTGAGTCATGATAAAGTCACTACTATAATATGCTCCATGTATTATGAACTTCAGTCCTGATATAAACTCTGAAATAGCTCTGAAACAAATGAACTCTGAAATATACACTCTGAAACATACTTTTTCAAAGATATATTTTCAGACATATTTATGTGAATGTGGTAAAATATTTTGCTGAAAGAGCAGCAGCTTCAACTTAAACCCACGCTGCAGCAGCTCAAGTGCACCAGGGGCAGACCACCCTAGGTCCCTGAAATATAAACTGTAGGAAATTCTGGAATATATTATCTGTGAGACATTCTGGACTGGCTGTTGAGCAGTGTGAATGTAAAAGTGATGTAATTATGTCTGTTCTAATGCCTTCTCCTCACTCCACTCTCACAGATTAAATTAGCCGGACTCAGCTAGCCTCGAAACTGTTCACGGCACTGCAGCAGGACTCTTCCGGGGGGCGGGGGGTTTGGGGGGGTGAGGCTGGCCAGTAGCCAGAGCCTCTGCCGATCAAGTCAACATGTCAGACTATTGACAGAAACAACAAACACGGAAACCGTTTTTTTCCTCCAATTAGAAAACCCGTGGCAACTTTCTGGATGAAAAAAGGTTAAGAAGAATGATTCTAAATTGTCTTCTAAAAGAGAGGGGGTGTGTGTGTATTGAGGAACTCCAGCTTTGCACCCCACCCCAGCACATTTCACATCAGAAAACAGGTATGTGTTTGAGGTTATAGAAATTCCCCTTTCCTCTGCAGCGTGGAGATAAACCTGCCGTATGGACATAATAAAAGACCTTAATTCAGAGTATAGATAACCGTAATTCCCCATGGCTCCCCTGCTCTACCAACCCTAAGCCCTGTGTAGATCTAAATGGATCAGACTGGTGTAGGAAAAATGATGACCGACTGATAAATGAAGGCTGGACCGTCAGAGAGGCCGACGGGCATAACGAGGGCGTGGTGGACGCCCGTGCAGCTTTAGCGCTGCAGCAGATTACCTGGCGGTCGCCCTCCGGCTGGCTATGTTGGCACGCCGGGCTGCCATGGCAACGAGCCCATACGTAAGGACACTGCACGGGGAGGGCTTGGTTCCCTCCAGATGTTGGGCTCACTCGCCCCGATTTATCCTGATCCACACACGTTGCCCTCCACTGTATTGGGCCATCTGCAGCACACGCATACAGGCACACACCAGCGCGCTAACGCACATTAGCTCAGCCAGGTGGCGCCGTGGCCCTAATTGGGCTTCTTCCACCTCTGGCTTCGTCTGTTGATTGGAGTGATTGCAGCTGTCATAAAATCACGAGATGAACGGGGCTGTTTAAATGGGTCAAGGTATGTGCACATGTTGCAGACCCCCCCCCCCAGGTGAATTTTCCCTGCCTTTCTCTGTTTGCGGTTGCGAAGCGCCCCTTTGTGTCGAGCCGTTTGTGTAGTGGAATGGAACCAAGTGCAGTTACCGCAGCTGTTTCTGGCGATAGTGCTCCTGTCATTACATTTGACATTTAGCAAGCACTTTTACACAGAGGAACTTGTGGTTTCCCTTTGTGGGAATCAGTCCCATAACCCCGGAGTCGCTGTAACAACCAAACTATACGGGACCCCTCATTGATGGGGCTAACTACCCTAAATGCTAAAAATCAATTCCTTGTCCTAAGACCTTGAACGCCGTAGAGACTGGACTTGAATATCTTACAACAGTCCGCTAGTCATTATCCTTTTATCCATTATCAGTGGTGCACAATAATGACACTACACAGTCTGTAGGTCCTATGCAGACTGACGGGGTGTTTGACTAACAAAAATCCTCTCCATTGTTCCCTGTGTTGTTCAGCCAAGCACTACGTCAACGGCAACACGACTGTACCGCCGTTCCCAGCGGAGCTGCAGATGGCTATGTTTGGTAAGTGATCCGTATGAGGTGAGGGAGGGAGAACCGCGGGAGAGGACGGAGAGGAGACCGCGGAGAGGAGAGGGTTAAAAAGGGGAGGTGACGACCGGAGAGGATAGTGTAATTACTCCCCCCCCCCATACTCAGTTAGGTTCAGGAAAATAATCCAAAAACTGAGCGAGAAAGGATGGAGGGCTGGAATAGGTGGGGGGAGGGTGTACAGATTAATGGCAGGGGTGATTAGGATCTATTTAATAAAATGCATTAGTTCAGCTCCACTTTTCTCCATTTGGAGAGTTAAACAGTGTAATCCATCATGACAGACTGGAGAGAAATCGGCCTCTTTATCTCCTGGGCCTGTGTACAAATAAGAAGCATGTTTTAAAGCGGCCTCACATGCACTTTTGACCCGCTGAGCATTTCAAATGACAAAGCCCCCCCGTGGAACACCTTAAAAGGTGCCAGTTACCCTTGACTTTACAAAAGCCTGCTTTCCACCCTCCTTGGTTCCAGCTGTGCGGGTGACTGGCAACCTTCAGCACTACCTCGCGTTAATACCTGAACATTGTGTGTGTGAGTGTTTGTGTGTGCCTGTGCCTCTACAGTCACGATTACCTCACAGACACACACACACACACACACAAACCTCATATGCACACACGCACACATTAAGGCAACACCATGTGAGTCCCATCCAGGTCTTTAGTTCTGTATGTGGACAGAACCTAGCTCACCAGTCATTTTGTTTCCTAGCAAAGTCACTGCTCAACCGTCTTTTACCTAGTCTTTTGTTTTTGGTGGATGATTCTTACCGGGTGCTACATGTTTCCGCTGGGTATTGGTGTTATAGCGTTTGATCTGTTTTACAGCACGTTAAGGAACCCTACACTTTTATTATACAGTAAATCCAAAACGGAGACAGATCCAGACATTTTAAGAGCTGATTTAATCGCATTCAAGGAGGCTGGGTTCTTGACAGACAGACAGACAGGTGTGGGAGGGTTTAACATTGTTCTATGTGGATAAGCTCTTGTACTAAAGCCATGCATACTGTATATTACACTTGATCTGAAATCACTTTTCAGGATATTACTCACTTGACTATTACTCAGTATCCCGACCGTTTACCCATCATTTCTCAATTGTTTCTAATCGAGGTGTAGTTTCTGACCGAGGTGTTTTTGTTAAAGGAATGGGCTGTTTCTGGGGAGCAGAGAGGAGGTTCTGGAAGCAGATGGGCGTCCAATCCACCCAGGTGGGCTACGCCGGAGGCTTCACCCCAAACCCCACCTATGAAGAGACCTGCACAGGTAACAGTGACTCTAAAACCCACTTGGTCTGAGCCATTTAAACACAAGGCCTTGAGGAAAGCCGTGACAGGACTTTCAGGAGCTCCTAGTTCCACTACTCAGCTCTTTGTTTTCTCCAACCTACCCACAGGGAATCCCCTGGTACCTATTACAGGGCAGCAGGGAGGTGGTTGATGACATTTCTAGCATTCTGTGGTGTGTTTAAGTATTTGATGATGGGACACTTAAGGACATTATTTGTTACACGGAAGTTCACCTCTGTATATTCCTTTCCAAGCTGGTGTGTCAGTAGAGACTAGAGACGCTTTAACAAAAACATGGGATGGGCATCTTTAGATCTACTCATTCTGCCTCACTCCTGTTGGTAACCAAACACTAGTGTCATTCTCAGCTGTCAGTTTTCGGTGAAAAGCAAGTTAAAATGGCAAATAAGAAATATTGTTTTGAAATAAAAATACAAATCATCACTTTCCAAAGAAAGCCTACAATGCATGCTTCAGACAGCGAACTGATTCACTAATGTTTTCTTTTCATTGCAATAATGGGAGATGTTTTTGAACATTCAGGGCATTATCCAAACACTGGCAGCTGTCACTGTCTTGTTTTTATATGCAGCCACTGCCTCTCCATCCTGCTTTGAAGGATTTAGGATTTAGAAAATGAGATTTTGCTCTCAGCGTGAATGTGGCTTTCTGGGAACAGGAAGTAGCCGAACAAAACTAAACCCAGCTGGGTGTTCCTAATATAGGATTGAGGCATCGTCTGAGCTCTGGCCCCTCATGACCAGCGCTGACCTTAACGGACTGTGCCTTCGGCTGTGTGTGTGGGCCAGGGGGGTCCAATAAATGCCCTGTCACATCTATCTGTCCTTGGGATCAGTACCAGTGTGTGGGGGGGTTTTGAGGAACTGATTGATACAGGTCTTGGATCCGGATATACGTTGGTCCCAGTGGACAACATATTGTGAAGACATTTGTCAGGTGAAATGAGTTTGAAGAGTGCCGTTCTCTCTGGATGGGTTGGAGCTTAGAATGTAGAAAAGTTCCAGATCCGCAACTATAGGATCTGGTTGTGCATGCGTGAATGTCTGAGACTTGCTGTGTGTGTGTGTGTGTGTGTGTGTGTGTGTGTGTGTGTGTGTGTGTCTATGTGAGTTTGACTGTTTCATTATATTCATGTTTTGTTCTTATTGGTTTTCTATTATGCTGTTAGAGGCAGGGCTGTGTAGAATGCAGAGTTCAACACTGTGTCAGCCAGGGAGCTGTCCATCTGCTGGTGCTGAAACAGCTCACTGCTACTAACTAACGCTGGAGCTGCAAGTCACTGTGCTTTAAACCCAGCTTACCAAATTCATATTTACCGGCGCATTAGTAATAGTTCAGCAATGGCGATGAAAATATATCATTCAGACCCACACATTATCTTGCCCTCTCTTCGCTATGAACTGCACCTCAGAAGCCTGCTGAGACAGACAGACAGTCAGACAGACAGACAGAATCTTCAGTCATTGTGACCCATGACCCTCTGGCACAGCAGCCTATATAGAATGCATGTACCTGTCCAAACCATGGAGAGAGAGAGTCAGGGATCATCGAAACATGGCTGGTCAACTGGGTCTAGGTGACCATGATCTCTGCATCTAAAGCCTTCTGGGAAACATGAGGAGAGGGGTGGAGGAGAGGTGAGAAGGAGGTGTGAAGAGGTGGGGGTTGGAAGAGAGATTTGAGCCTGTAAGGGTGGAGAACTGTACACACACACATGCACGCACACACACACACACACACACACACACACACACACACACACACACACACACGTTAACACGGCAAGCAGACAGCACTAATCCCTGCAGAGGCTCTGCAGTGCGCAGATTGGAAGGAGATCCTCTGTCAACACGGGATTAGGGGCTGCAGGAATGTACACACGCACACACACACACACACACACACACACACACACACACACACACACACACACACACACACACAGAATCACAGTCTCCATTTAGTGGGTCAATCACATATACATTCTGGTCACTTCCAATTTGAAGAAATATTTTTGTCCAGTCACAGAGCGCAGTGGCAGTTGGAGCGTGATGGCAAATGGACTTTTGTCTTCTGCTGAGCTTCATGCTGGCAGCCATCTTGCCTATGATCCCCTGAGCTGCCAGCAGTAAAGATGGCTGTGTGTGTGTGTGTGTGTGTGTGTGTACATCTCATACCCTTCAGCTCATCCTGAACCCTCAGCTCCACTGCCAGGCCAACCAGCTGAGTGAAGGAGCCACCAGATGGAGGAAAAAGGGGCAGGAGGACTGGATTTGTGAAACTGTGTGTGTATGTGTGTGTGTGTGTGTGTGCGCACTATATTATACACTACCCTAATTGTGTCTCATGCACTCCCTGGTACCTCAGACTGTCTCCAGGGCATGGCTGTGTTCTGCAAGCAGGTATATTGTATAGTTCCTCTGTAGCTTCAGCCAGTAATGACAGTGACCCTACAGGTTAGTTCTTATTACTTTTTTAATATCCCCGCTGTAGATGTGCTGCAGATAGTGGAGAACACAGCCTCATGAGCTGATCATATTAAATACACACCGATCTCAGTGGAATAAACTCATCTCGCTAGAAATGTCTTGAATTCTGAATAGGAGAGTTGCCCTTGGAGAAGCTGTTTTCTTCTCACCTGATATTCCAGCGAAACATGGAGGATGTCCGTCTGCATTACAGTAGCTATTCAACTGTCAGTGAGGGAGGCTAAGAGACAGAATGAGACAAAGGAGTAAATGACAGAGAGAGAGAAAGGGGTCAAAGTGAAAGAGAATCCCAACCACATCTCAGTGCAATCAGCACGTCTCGTTCTTTAGTCTCCAGCCTGTGTGATTGGAGGACACTCCTGGTGCTCGAGCCCTGGGACGGCTTCGTCAATCATTCTTAACCCCTCACTGCGGCACTCAAGTTTAACTCACCTATCTGCAGATCTAGAATCAGCTGATCCTAACCTTAACCATAAGTATAAGGGAATATCTGATCCTGAACCAGTGGATGGGGTCAACCTCCTTCTTACTCCTCATAACCTCCCCATCTGCCCCGGCTCTCCTTAGGCAGAACAGGACATACTGAGGTGGTCCGGGTGCTCTGGGACCCGGAGAAGACGAGCTTCGCCAAACTGCTGAAGGTGTTCTGGGAGAGCCATGACCCCACTCAAGGTAACGCACTCTCCTACCATCCATACACTCTATCCGCTACAGAATTACTGTCATTTCAAATGCTAAATCTTTAGGAAGCCACCCATTGCATAGCTGGAATCTGGTCTCAGTCTCCTCCCTGCTCTGAGCCGTGTGTTTCTAGTGGCTCCGATCAGGGCTCGTGGAATGAGGGGGGTACGTTGAAGAAATAGAGGGATAAAAGAGGGGGCGACTCCCCGCCTAGAGAAGTGTAGGCCCCCAATCACACTGCTCTGTGAGCGTGTGTTTTATTTCAAATTTTTTGACCCTGTGTGAGTGTGTGTGTGAGTCCAGGGAGTACGTGAGGCCCCAGAAAAATCAGACTGTGTCCAGAATGAACCGCCTGAGCCCAGCAACACCAACCCAGCTGGCCTGCGCAACCCCTGGCCAACCTAACCCACCCAAGGACACATCTATAAAGAAGATGAAGACGTTGATGGTGACTCTTTGCCACACAGTTATCATCGTCCTTTTGCTCCATGACCCATGACCACCTGAGTCATTAAGTAGCGCCGTTCCATATAGCTACAGCAACATGCGGTTCAATTCCTCCATCTTTCTTTTAAAGGATGATATTTCATATGTGAGTGTTGGACATCCATAATGTGCTGCCTCTGGGTTTCTTCCCACTGCAGTCCTCATTGTCAAAGTGCAGGCAATATTAAGGAAAGCCCTGACAGAGTGGAGTACTGCTCCATGTCCTCTGATTCTAGATCAGGTTAACCTACTGATTCCCTGGCTGTTAGACTGTCATATTAAATGGGATGTTAACCTGACGTTCCTCTCAACCGACAACTAAAGGGGTTGTTTTCCTAACACCTAGTCAATGATTGCGTGTTTGAATGGAATTGTCAAGGAACAATATCAGTTTGATTCACTGTCTGAGCAGCTCCCACTCCTCTCCCTCTCCCAGCTCCAGAATAATTACCCAGGCAGGCAGAATCTGGAACAGTTTACTTCTAGATTAAGGTGAACTGTGCTTTGATTCAAATTACAGCAAAGTTGGTCTAGGCTGGTCTCCAGGTAGTTTTTCCCCAGACACTCACATTTGGTTAATTGTGAGTTTGTTTCAGAAGACGAGTCTGTCAAAGTCATTGCTGCTGGTCGGCTTCTGGCAGCTGGAAAGACACTTTTAGAGATGCAGAAGAAATAGTTTGGATGTCAACTTTTTCTCATATTCAATTAACCTATATAACCATGTGTTTATATGGGTCTTTGTCCTTCTGAATGTGTGTGTGTGTGTGTTTGTCTGATGTTGTCCTTCACGTCTGACATTAAAATGTTTTTCTTTCATCCAGTCCATTTAGTAACAGTTAGCCAATGTGGTGTTATCTCTGTCATTATCAGGAATGCGCCAGGGCAACGACGTAGGAACGACCTATCGATCAGCCATCTACACATACAAACAGGAGCACCTTGAGCAGGCTCTGGCCTCCAGACACAACTATCAGAAGGTAATGTTTCTGTGTGTGAGAGTCAACTCCACAATCAGTCCTGTAGAGTTTCAAGCCGTAGAAACAAAAGTTGGATGAAAATCAATTTGCCAAATAAATAAAAAGCTGCAGAAAATCACATTCAGTACCCATAGCAGAACACATTCTCAGTGTTACATTGAGAGCAAACGCTGAGGGGACTTTCAGCATAACCAATCGCAAATGCCTGCTACAGCCATATCTCCAGCAAACCTTAAAAGGCAACATGAATTCTCATTGTACATTTTTGGTCAGTGATTCTCGAAGTATACAGAATTTTATGGGCTTAGTTAGCTCACTGTCGATATCAGGGTTGGTCAGTCCTTCCATCCGTAGCCCTGACTGTGAACGTCGGAAAGAGGTTTCATTTCTCCGGCATCAGCCATCAGCTTTTAACAGAAACAACTGCAGTTTCCCGCTTTAAGTTCTAAGCTCACCACCTTACAGGAAACCGGCATTGAGCCAGGCAGCCTGCTCCACCTTCATAATGCTGATGCATACGTTTAATTGGCAAGGATTTCATGCTGCTCATGCTCCCTTAGTGAGAGGTGAGAACCAGGGGAAGGAACAGCAGGACCTCTGTGGTGCAACACTGTGTGGAGAAGCTTTACTGAGTTCAACTCCACCCTCCTCCACACTGCTGCACTCATGGCTTTCAGAAACATCGTCTTCATTCATTTTTTAGCCACTATTCTTTCTATCAGCGTTTTTCCGCCCTCGCCTTGCTCTCCATTTTGCCGGCCATTCTTCTCTCTCCTTTGTTCCATATGGAACCGGAGATGTGCTGTGTAGACTAGGATGTTGGACTGAGAGATGGATAAAGACTTGTCCCTGGAGAGTCTAGACATTTCTCTCCGACATGTATCCATTGACAGTTGAGTCTCTCGTTGGAGAGTGTTTGCTGAGATCATCTTGAGACGCAGTCTGGACACCTTCGGGGCTCTGTTGTTTAGCTGCTCTATTCAGATGAAAAGCAGCTGTCTGAGAGGAATGCTTAGGTTGGTTATGCTCGTCTGGGTGAGCAATGCTTCTTCATTGGCAGGGTGTACCCACTGAGCAACACTGGATGAAAGCCATCTTTACTATGTCTTTTCAAACAGAAATACGTCTTTTCCATGTCTTTTCAGAGTCTAATGCTCATGGGGTATACAGATAAGTTCAGAACCATTTTTGTATGTTATTCAAATACCAACCTTGGACCTATTCAATACCTGTCTGAAGTCTGGTTGGTTATGAAACCCCTGCATGAAACAATTCACTTTCAGTCTAACTTCGATAAGAACAAGATATTCCACTGCACATTTGCAGAGGGGTTGGACATTGAGAAAAAGAGGAGAAGCGGAGTTGAAGAAGGTTCATCTGATGGAGCTATGGGGAGGGAGGCTGAAGTCCTGCTGTCTTCACACCGCTCTCCTCTTCTAATGGCTGCCTAATTACACCAACTAGGAGACACGCGCCTCTCTCCCTTCCCCCCTTTCCCCTGTTCCCTTCACTCCTCCTGTACAGGCCCAGTCTCATGCCAAAAACAGATAGGATTTCATAGACGTTGGATCTACTATTTGTGTTGATTAGAAGGTTATCATTTTGATATTGCGGCTTGCTACGAATCACAACATGCCATCTACTTCTACTGTGGGCTATCTACGGGCTAGTGGATGACATGCTGTTTTGGAGGCATTACAGACATATAAAGAAGGAATATTATTTCCCTCTAACAGCACATTATCACATGCATACGTTGTTGGTGGCCATGCTGTTTGCTGGAAACATTTTCCGAGCACACTTTTCTCCCCCTGCGAAGTTTGACATTTGCATTGGTTGGTTGTGGACTGGGGTCTAATTTATTCTGTGTTTCACATCTCGTCTAACATGCCAATCATATGGTGTGTGAGTGGAGTTCGTCTCATTGTGTCTCGTCTCGACTGAAAGGAGGCCATTTTCCACTAATACCCCCCCCAGTCACGTGTCTGAGACAACACCACAGCACTCACCTGAAGCCTGTTTATTTTGTTCTAGTGTTTTCTATTGTAGGCTGTGTTTCTGTGCACAAAGCAGCAGCATCCGGTTACACAGTGACTACTCTGCCAAAGTGGGCTGCTTACACACATACTAACACGCTTGTTCGCACTCAAACACGCGCGCTCACACACACACACACACACACACACAGACTGAAAACACAAACATGCTCACACACTCCCTCTGCTGGCCTTGCTGCTTCTTTGTCCTCCTCCGTCGTTGTGAGCGTACCTCCTCCTCCCCCTGCTGAGACATCTGCTCCGCACCGCAAACCCAGCGGCAGGGCCCTGTTGCCATGGAAACAGACCCCCCCCAGCCCGGTCCCACCCCTTGAGCCCTCTGATTGGCCCAGACAATCCAAATGAAGCGGAGTTCGGCTGGGGTCGTAGGTCACCTGCAGAGGCGCCTCTGCTGCGTTTTAATCAGCTGTTGACCCTCGCCGTAATGAAATGGATGTCAAAAGGCAAAGGGTTAATAAAGCCCGCTCTGACTGGCAGCTGGGTCCTTATTGGGGAGAGGGAGAGAGCAATGGCGGGAGGGGGAGAGGAGCGGGCTGAAGGCAAAGGGGTTTATGCGAGCAAGGGCACGGCGTTTGGAGATCCGTGCGAGGCCAACGTGAAGAGAAAGGTCAAAATGGCGTAAGTTGGTTACTCTTTGTTTTCTGGGTTTCAGGGAGACCGGGGGGAGGGGTCGGGAGTTCTTTCTCTCTCTCTCTACTTTGGGGGTTCACGGTTATTAATATTTATTACGTGGAGCTTTGCTGTCTGAGATGCCGCATCATGCTATGCAGCGGGAGGGCCCAGGCTGCACTGGGGGGAGGGGGGGTTTACACAGGGACACCGGGGCACATCACTCAGGGGGTTGTCTTCCCTCTATATGACCACTCACTAAATGACCACTAGGAAGCAGTCCGATGAAAGTGACCCAAACCCCCTAACGGATTAATGTCAAGAACAAAAATGATGGTGTAGGAAATCAAAACGCTAAGCTGCACATTTAGTGACTGATCTGGGCAAGCTTCAGCTGGCGGGTTGGGTGTTAGTATCTATTTGATATTTTGGCCTGGGCTAAAGCAATTTGCTGAGGCAATGTAATGTCTAGTCTATGGACTCCATGAGTTGAGCCACAATAATGTATTACTACTGTCCTGGTATTTTTAGTAAGAGGCTGTCTTCTCTCTCTAAATGTGAACGTCAGATGTATGCATATATATCATCTCCAGTGATTTCAAAATTGCTCCAAATTCTTTTTAATCTGTTTGGAAACTCCTGGAGAGACTTCCTTTTCAGAGTACTAGACTTGACATGGCACACAGAAAATACTTCCATTTACAGATTATTTCCAATCCTCTTAATCTAAAAATCTGTTTGGATCTACACATTGCAATAGATGTGGAATTTTTATCATTTGTTTTAGACTGAATATTTGCATTGTAAATGTTTCTAGGTCCTGGCCTGATGTACTCGCTGTAACCCAGAACAGTGGTAGTCTTCTGCTGTATGTCGGTCAAACTGAAATCAGACACACAGATTTACCTCAGTGCCCCACCGCATCCCAGCTCATCATCCCTAAAGTCAGCCTAATCTCCTGACGGACGACACAAAAGATGACCGTTCACTTATGTAACACTAGGGGGCACTGTGCTCCATTCACTCCACAGAATAGTCGCTGAGTGACAAACGGTTATAACATCATCTCTGCCCCTCCATTTCCCTTCTCCTCATCTTAGGCTTGGACATGAAAACTCCACTATGGACCGCATGTTCTTATATACCATGGGTGTCTCAAAATATGCCGACGATAGGCAGGTTTCTACCTTGAAAGCTGTTGTGCTGCTGCTCGCCCCAGCTCACCGTGGAAGCGGCTGACCGGCAACGAGACACGTGCCAGAGAATCACTATCTTCCACCAGGGGGGCTGACTGCCCACGTTGGTGAGGAATCAGTCTTCATTTAACTAGCTCGGTTTGCCCGGCCTGCCTGCCCACTGCTTCAGGCCCTACCTCATTAAAACAGAGCCCTGTCCATCACACTGTTAGGATGTCTCTACATCATTAATGCTGTTATCTACATATGACTAGTGCAACTAGCATGCTGTCTAGAAGCTATTCGCCACGTATTCTGTAATCATCATCTGTCATTATTTTACAGCCTATTGTGTGAACTACTGTATATTTATGAATGGATGTTGATGTCAGGGTAGTGATATACTGTAGCTGTGGTTTATGGCTGATATGGCCTGTAGTTGTGATGTTTTTTGGGTCTCTAGATTTTGTTAGTTGATAGGGCCGATACTCTAGATGTTAGGTTTTTAGGGCCTATGGATGTTATATTGTTAGCTGATAAAGCCTGTAAATGCTATGTTGTTAGATGATTAGGACTATAGGTGTTATGTTGTTAGATGTTAAGGACTATAGGTGTTATGTTGTTAGATGTTAAGGACTATAGGTGTTATGTTGTTAGATGTTAAGGACTATAGGTGTTATGTTGTTAGATGTTAAGGACTATAGGTGTTATGTTGTTAGATGTTAAGGACTATAGGTGTTATGTTGTTAGATGTTAAGGACTATAGGTG
>JACXGI010010183.1:0-28000 GCA_016801175.1 Esox masquinongy
TAACCATCAGTTACAATGGACAAAGGATTTGACTGACAGTAACACTGGACACATTGCTCGACTGGGAATATAACACAGGTCATTTAGTTTGACTTTCAGACTGAAAACAGTAAATTGGACAACTAGCCTGACTGCCAAAATCACAAGTAGCCTGTTACGGGACATAATATGACTCCTCAGGTGCAACACTTGAGGCAGGTGCCACAAATTGCTGCACCCGTCACAACACATGCCTCAAATTACAACACGTGCCACAGCGCTTAATGCCTGTGGCACCTCCAGCAACTCTAGACCAAACTGCGACACCTGCAGTAGAAATGATGGCGCCAAAAATAATAAGTGGCTATCTTGGCTCTCCATGAGGTAAGCTGGGCCAGATAATTGAATCCCCTCACTAGGCCCTTTCAGATCGCAATTTAGCCCCAAGTGAAAACTGATTTCAAGTCTCAATCCAACCATAACTCCTAATGCGCACTTTTACAATGATATTGAACACAGTTTGTCATCCAGCTGAGAACATTTTTGCAGTTTTAATGTCATTAGATAATCTGGCACTTCCAGCATTCCATTCAAAGATTCCAGTCATAGTAGTCAATCCCCAGACACAATCAGTTTATGCAATTACAGCCAAGTACTGTAAATGTATCATATAATGGCAGTTTTTCAAGACAAAAATGTTTTTTTTACATAGATTTGAGGCTATTTATACAGACAATTTGAATAAAACGTGCATACACTGACAATAATTAAGTTTGACAATAATATGATGGCCTTACTTTTATTTTCCTTATATGTCAAATCAGGAAAAATCCGCTATGGAATTTATTCCAAATGTATTGTTTTGGATTTTTCCCTGACCAATATGCCTACCATTTCGCCCTATCCTGGAGTTAGAAGAAGTATAGCCCATCTAGCAATTTCATGCAATCTCTGGCCTGTTCTCAATACTTAATCCGCTCTTCTACTCTCATTTTAAAATGTCATTAGATGAGAAAGCAATACGTCCCTCCCCTCAGTTCTTCTCCTCCAATGGTTTATCAGAAAGATTCGAGGAGAGAGGAGACAAGGAAGTAATTGAGAAAAGGCTAAAATCGCCGTTCTGTGAAATCCGTCACTACGCACAACTAGCCTACGTAATACGTTCGCCCAATCAGCTGAGGAGCTTGAACCTCAGGAAAGAAGCAGATGATATGGCAGCTTTGTGAGCGACCAGGTGGAACTTGCTTTGTTAATACGATTAAACGTCGGAATATGAAAACATTTTAACACGGAAACAGGAAGAGGGCAACAGCTCGAAATGATTTACTTAATAGTAATTTCCGCATTATCCGGAGCAGTCATTACATTGGTGTTACAGTTCTTACTGCTTTACCGGAGAAGCCCCGAGCCCATAGCCAGGACAGTGCAATATGTCAAAGCAGTGCCTGATCCCGCTTTGAAGGATTACTTTAATAACCAACATGCCGAATCAGGCCAACAGCAACAAGACAACACAACATCTGCTGCATCCAAACAGCAGGACTCCATCTCTACCAGGCAACAGGAAGTGTCTGTCACCAGCAGTAGCCCTAAACAACAACCGCCACCGCCTTATCAAAGCGAGCCCCTCCACACCTCCAAACCCGAGACCTGCAATTTTCTAAATGCTATATTTCTTTTCCTATTCAGAGAACTCCGCGACACTCCCGTTGTTAGACACTGGCTGACCAAAAAGATCAAGGTGGAGTTTGAGGAGCTATTACAAACCAAGACAGCTGGTCGGTTGTTGGAAGGACTCAGTCTCAGGGATATATCCCTGGGTAATTCTTTGCCCGTATTTAAAACAGCCAAACTTATGAAGCCATTGAGTTTAAATGAAGACGGCATGCCTGAGGAACTCAATTTCGAGGTAGACCTTGAATATAATGGCGGGTTCCATCTAGCTATTGATGTAGACCTGGTTTTTGGGAAGTCTGCGTACCTGTTCGTAAAGATGACGCGTGTGGTTGGAAGACTGAAACTGCAATTCACTCGCGTGCCCTTTACGCACTGGTCCTTCACGTTTCTTGAAGACCCATTGATAGACTTTGAGGTGAAGTCTCAGTTCGAGGGAAGGCCCTTACCTCAACTCACCTCAATAATTGTCAACCAGTTGAAAAGAGTCATCAAGAAGAAACACACCTTGCCAAATTACAAAATCAGGTAAATTGCTGAGAGTACCAAGAGTGATATGGTTGTATAGTGGTTGTGCTATTTTGAGCTGTTCCTAGGCAAGAGCAATGCAGAGTGCCTGGATACTACCCCTAGCCTCGGTAAATTGCTCAAACAGCCTACCACAAACGTTACTGCAATTAAAAAATGGTTACCAACATATTTAGAACAGGAAGTCTCATATACCACAGCTTTGAAGGTGCGCTCCCATGATCATCCCACTGAAATTGCCGAACTGAAAACAAACTGTTTAAAAAAGTGATCTTACCTTGTCTTAGTGACGTGATCCTATGTCAGACATATCACTACCAATTCCAGTCAAAATGAAGTTAAGGTGTGCAGGACATTTGGGGAGTTGGATGCACTATTTGAAATCAATAATTTGTTTGTATGGTTGGGAATTTTTTTTTTTTAGCTATAATGACGTTTCTGATGATGATCACGTGACTGGAATGCACCCTTAAGCCAATCAGCATGCAAGGTTTGAACCACCCAGTGTACAGTTTATAAAAATGTAGGTTTACTCATGTAGAATCTTCATTTGAGCAGGTTTAGTTCCATCAGGAAAATTAACTTGTTGCCAAAGGACATTTTTTAAATATATATCTTTTTCAACCATGAATTATTTGCTCAAACAGTGGAAAAGATTGATGAAAGACTTTCTGCAGAAAGAGGTGTGCAATCGATTCATGCTTATGTTGCAGTAGTACTTGTGAACGGGAAGCAGTGGCCCAGACCACTGCAATAGAACATTTCAATGTGAATTATAATCAATGGACATTCGTTTAAGAGGTTGGTCAACCAGAAACCTCCTGGTTGAGCCGTGTGTTAAAGAGTAGAACTGCCCGGCAGGATGTGTTTAGGAGGACACTCAGCAGCTCTTTTGTTGATATCCGGCTCATGCTTTTGAGACAGGAGATCTTCTTGTCACTACATTCAGAAAGCTTATATATTTTCACAATCTGGTGTGAAATAGTCACATTCAACCTTTTGTTCAACTTTTTGCCGAGCATTCATGTAACTTTTTCGTTACATGCATGCTTTTCTCTTCTTTTGGTATTTTTCCTGTAATTTATGGGCAATTCCATGGTAACCGAATGACAATGAAATTACGATTTTTCACCTTTAAATGAATGCTCAACAAAAATACCATTGACATGTCATAGCAAAAACCAAGCCATGAAGTCAAAGGAATTCTCTTTAGACCTCCAAGGCACAGACCTGGGGAAGGTTATACAAAAATTGCTAAAACATTGAAAGTTCCCAGGAGCACATTTGGCTTGGTCATTCTGAAATGGAATAAGATTGGAACAACCAAGACTATTCCTAGGTCTGGCTATCGGGCGAAACTAAGTAACCAGGCAAGAATTTCCTTTTAAGGCTACCTTAACATAAAGTTATTCTGCAGAGATGGGCGAATCTGCCAGAAGGACAACCATCAATGCAGCGCTCCATTAACAGGCCTTCATGGTAGAGTGACTAGATAGAAGCCACTCCTGAATTACAGGGATACAACATGCCTTCTCCTCATCCAATCTGACAGAGCTTAAGAGGATATGCAAAAAAGAGCGGTAAAACTGCCAAAATGCAGGTGTGCAAATCTAGTTGAGGCATAACCACGAAATTTGGTCTAAAATGCATTACAAAGATTTGCAAACACAATACCATCTCTAAAGAATGCAAGTAATTAGTAAATACACCCTTTTTCTTAATTTTGATGTCACCAAATTGGTTTTAGATACGTTTTTGTATCTTGACAGTTAAATAACTAAAATATATTTGTTGTATAAGAATTGATTGATTAGACAAGCCTACATTTGTCCAGGAGTACTTCTTTTCTTAAAATAATCCTAAGCATAATCATTTACTTGGACTCACTCTGTGAGGTAACAGATGTTTCTATAATGTTTTAACTTACTATGCGTTCCACTGTCCCTTAGTCAATTAGTATCTTCTATTTCTATTGAACTTCAAATAACAATGAGCTTTTTAGAAGCCCCATAAAGAAGGGCATTGATTTATCGATGGGAAACAAATCATGATTGTAAGTGGCTTGGGGTCCTCAGGAAAGGTTTGTGAACCATTGCTATATGCAACTGGAAACTGAAGTAGTGCTGAAATATGGAAAATTATTTTCAATTTTTGACTTCAATCTGCTTAAATATCTATTGTAAGACTTAAATTGCTGTGTAGCCATGATCTTCAACAAAGGATGTTTCAAAAGAATAGGGCTTGCACTAAAGCTCTATAAACTTACCCAGAGCTGTGATTGTTGCCAAAGGTGTTGGTGGCAGGTATTGCTGTTTTATTTTTTAATTAATACTACTTTTATGTTTCTTCCATCTTGACATTAAGAAGCCCTTTAAATATCTTAAAACAAAAAATATCACAATTCAATCCTTTTCCATCCCACTTTGTGATACAAAAACAAAATCATATCCATTGTATGTCATATGAGGCAGCTTTTGGGGATGGAGCAGTGGACATTAGGCTTTGCTGAATGTCACAGATGGCAGGACTCTCAAAGGGAGGGTGGCTGGAGGTAATCCAGGCATTACAACACCCATCTTGAGTCAGATCAAAAGCCTTATGAATAGTCTATACTGAAATGGTGGGGAATAAAATAAAGTAGCAGTTTTAGAGTAGAGTAAACTGTTTTTTGAGAAGGCCGCACTTTTCTTAGAAGGCAAAGGTCCAGATATTGCCATACTGTATATTGGTGTATAACTAACAATCTCACCTTGTGTTGCATGTTAGCCTAAACTGTTCACTTATATTTGTCACAAGCTTTTTTTAACAGTTAGATTAAAAGAGAAATGCTTAATTTGTTCACAACTAATAACTAATTTGTTAATCAATTAATCTGTCGATCACCACTTTGATTAATCCAATATAAAAAAGCCTACGTTCTAGCTTTCAATGCAGGTGTTTTCTTCAAAAAACAACTGTTTTTTTTTTAACCTCATCTTGCACAATGCTCAATTTAGAACGACTTGAAATAGTAGTTATGTTTATTGCTTTAGAATGTATCCATGAATGTTGTCGTCATGGCTCCAATGTGTTCTGGTTTGAATGCATCATTGTTGTGCTATTGTGCCTTGAGTTCTGCTTTGCTTTTTCTGCTGTCTTTTTGAAGTGTTCATTGTAAAGTGCAGAAGAATTTAGTTGTACACATCTTTCCAGTGGTGTAGCTACATCCTCTGACATTTTTTTTCAGTGTTCTTACATTTTTTTGTTTTCTTTCACACATAGATCCAACCAATCAATAATTTTATTTGTTGCCCACAATGTCCGTTGAAGTCATTCACATTGCCAATTAGTTGTTGCAGCCCTAGCTTACTTAGGGGACCTTTTCAAATATGTAAGTAGAAGTAAATAAACTAAAAAGTAAGATAGAAAATAGTAAAACAAGATATACATACAGTGACACATACAAAAATGTATGTTACCAACAGCAACACCAACAACCAATGGTACAGGTTTGCACACCAATAACCTGTCATGGATACGTCAAAGGATGTGACGGCTAGAGTCCCCAAGAGACAGTGCTTGTGCACAACATGTAGGAGAGGCACATTTTATTAAACTAATCTCCTAACAGGAAAAAAAGCTTAATATAAAAGCATTCCATTACTTTCACTGGATGTAATATGTAAGCCCCTATACCGACAATATAAAACACATTTCCAAATTAAAATGTACTACTATTGCTTCTCATTGCAAAACATATTTTATCAAGTTCAGCACCGAAATTAACCAGTCATCTAAAGATTAAAAGAATCACTGTCAGTCCCATAAGCTCACAAACTTTTTTTATTGTCAGGCTACAGCCAACAAGCTGAAGAAAAAAACAAACAGTGGCACTTATCAAACTCTGAATTTGAAACACAAACTCTTGTTGAAAGTTAATTTTGAAAAGGGGGATGTTAATAGATTCTCTTTGATAGCACCTGCTAGCCTTAACAACACCTTTTTTATCCCCCCAAAAATCTGCGTATGTTCTTATCCAGAGTTGGAATGTGACAAACAGCCAATTTTTCTTTGTTTAAATGGTAATTTTTCTTATCCGTTTTCCATTTCAATAATAAGGAACACACCTTGACATTCTGCCTTAGTTGACACGTGTAGCTTGTTGTTTTCATCCAACCAGGTCTCGTGGGAATATGTAACTTTGTGTATGTAAATCTGATTAATTTGTGTGGTATTTTACATTGTTTGAGTACATTAGAATATGCTGCTGAAATCATAATGTTATGAATTTGCAAAAATATGTCACGTTAGATAATTCTACGAAAACCTGTCATGTCTTACGAATTAACAAAAAACGCATTACAGATTATATTTAATGTATGATATGTTACGACTTAGATTTAAGGTTAGGTATCACAGTACAATACTAGTGTTAAAGTTAGAACCCTAGGTCTTGCTTCTCTTGTGTTACAGACTAATTTAGTAAAGTTACCACAAATATGCCAGTGACTGCTATGGTAAACTTGACAATATTATTAGATAATTATTCGAAGGTTGTCTAGTCTTTTTTTGCAAAACAGTGTTTTCGTTTAACTCTTCAACCACTCATTCATTGACCCGTTAGCAGGCACTTCCTGTTAGAGTTTTGGCATGTATGTATAAAGCCGCACAAACACAACTCCTGCTCCATAGTTTGACACACTTTGGCATTGCTGCTGACGACTAGTCCATCTCTGTGCACTGCCATTGGAGCTTCCCCTTCATGACTGGATATGACACATCTTGGTATTAAATCTGTATTATACCTTGGTATGACAATGGTCGGCTTTAGGTGCTGGGTAAGACAATTAAACACATTCCGGATCTCACAGGTAGGGGGGCCAATCACCTAGCAGATCAGATCACATTCTTTTGCACAAAGCCTATTAACCTTTGTTAAAAGGTGCTCCATAGTTTGACACCTTTGGGCTCGATTACAGGCTCAAAATAGCTAGAAACCAGGAACTTTCTTCTGAAAGTCGTCAGTCTCTTCTTGTTCTGAGAAATGAAGGCTTTTTCTTATGAGAAATTGCCAAGAAACTGAAGATCTCATACAACGTTATGTACTACTACCTTCCCAGAACAGCGCCAACTGGGTCTAACCAGAATAAAAAGAGAAGTGGGAGGCCCTGGTCCCATGGAATAGCCTTAATTTCTCAGAACAAGAATTGACTGACGACTTCCAGAAGAAAGTTCTTGGTTTCTGGCCATTTTAAGCCTGTAATTGAACCCACAATTGCTGATGCTTCAGATACTCAACAAGTCTAAAGAAGGACAGTTTTATTGCTTCTTTAATCAGCACAACAGTTTTCAGCTGTGGTATCATAATTGCAAAAGCCTTTTCTTATGATCACATTGCCTTTTAAAATTATATATTTGGATTAGCAGACACAACATGCCATTGGAGCACAGGAGTGATGGTTGCTGATAATGGGCCTCTGTACGCCTATGTAGATATTCCATTATAAATCAGTCGTTTCCAGCTACAATCGTCATTTACACCATGAACAATATCTACACTGTATTTCTGATAAAGTAGATGTTATTTTAATGATCAAAATATCTACACTGTATTTTCTTTTGAAAACAAGGACATTTCTAAGTGACCCCAAACTTTTGAACAGTAGTGTATGCTTTTTAATATTTTGTATTGGGGATGGACTCAGCTGAGCACAGGTGATTTCACATGTAGGTAAAATACTAGACTCTTATTGGACTCTCCTCTTGGCTCCCCTCTGAATAACTTCGGACTTCAGACACATCATTGATTAAGCTACCATTGTTATTTTCCCTCACAATGACTTTCGGGACGGGACTGGATAAACAATACCTTGTAAAAGTATTCAGCCTTCTAATCAATTCTCCAAAGTTACTGAATAACAAATGTTACATATGTTATGCCCTTCCGTCAATACGTCTCAAATATTTTTCCGATTAGTACCTAAAATTACATGGCTACTATTGAACAATAAACATTCACATTGTGGTGGTCTGGCTCCTAAATGGATATATTTGCACAAATTGAACACATTGTCAAAACAAATTGTGTACACTGTCAACTCAACATATGCAAGAACGTTAATATTGACCACATGGTGGGGCTATAACTGAAAAGTTTAAGTCTGAATAATTTTTACTTAGTTATGAAATTTGGCGCGCATGCTTAGGAAAACTGCTTTATTTAGAGATCTGACAACCAGTTGATGTGTTGACTATTGGTGGCCTTATTTTGCTATTCATCTGCATCCCAGAGAGAAAGACAACAGATTTATAAAACAGTGAAGTCTGAAATAGTACTTCAGCCTTTTGACAGAGAACTGACATTTTTTGTTTCTGCAGTAAGGCACATTTTATGTCATGGTGAATAAATAGATCGGAAGTGCGAAGTCCATCTTTTAAATCTCCCATTATGTCCAGCCTGTGTCAAGAGAATGACATTGCATGCTCTTTCCTTGCTGGGACACCAATTTAGTTAACATTGTGCTCCTTGTACTCTGTCATTACTTTTGAAAGCATTGATTGCTAGTATTTAAAAGGAGCCATGTATTTTGATTATACACACAGCCCACTGCAATGGACCTTGTTCATTACGATTTATTATGCATCTGAACAATCTTTTTCACCTCAGAGGTTCTTGATTTCTGTAATGAAACATCTTAATCACCTTTTTGCAAGAGCACCTGGCTAAGCTAATGGGGTACTCTCCTCATGGCTGAAGTAGGTACAGAAGAAAAAATAAATTTGTTTCAGTACAATAATAATATGCCATGTGCTAGTCTTAAGCACACAAGGTTTATGATGGCACACGCATGATCCCTGATCCTCCTGAAACTTTGCGCATTATTGTAATGCACAGGTGCTGAATAGGATTTCTTAAGTGATTGTTGTTACTTTTTGCCACGTACGGTCCATCGCCCCTTTTTTCCACACAGTCTTGTTTTCTAAATTATACCTTTTAAAGAAAATGAGTAGAAAAGGAATTTTTATGTCTTCTTTGCTTGGTAATGTAGATTTCATACATTATTTAGGTGAATCACAAAACATTTGGCTGTTCCATCAGATTTTAAGCATTTTTGTGGTTGCTTCTGCTAATATCTGCAGATAAAGCAGGACAATTAAGTTGTGAGTTTGTTAATCTTCAGTAGCAAACCAAGCATTTTCCCACTTTACTGCAGTTACTGCAGGAATGTTTGGCCAGAGCATACTGACATGGGATACCTGTGTATTCTTGGTCAGTTTTTGAAAATTGGTTAGGCCTGCCCAAGTTTGTCTTGGTTTGATATCAGGCTTTGTGGATATCAAAATCAGACATGTATGGGCATATGTAAAGCTTACAAAGACCATATTAGTCTCATGTAGCCCTTTTAAACGTTTTAAGCCTAAGATCTATTTGCTAATGTTTTATTATTGTCCTCAGTATTTATGTAATTTAAGTAATTTAATGAGTATGCAAGAAAGATTCCAAAACTATTGCATGCAGTTGTTCCTTACTCCTCTATGTGACATTGCTTCTCTTTGTGCGTTCCCAAGTCCTTTTCACAAAACAATGCTAATCTTTTAAGAGCTTTCTGATTAAAAAGTTAAGTTACTGCAGGAATGTTTGGCCACAAAGCTAATTGTTCACAAAGCTAATGACTTCTAAATAGTTGAGCTGTCATAAGCGGATTGGGTCTATTTCAAATTTAAAAATGCCAAACACAGGATACAAGGAATATTTTGCCCAGCGTTATTATGTCCAATCTTGATGATAATACCTTTCTACAACACTCATAAATTGATAATATCAAATAAGAGGCTATGGGTCAATGGCTTGACATTTTCCACATCATGTTTACAATATAGTATTTTTTTTATAAACACTACCTTACATGACCTTTCTTTACCAACTTATAGAACTATTGTTTATTACCCATTGTAATGAGTAATAATGGAGCTTAGAATTACCAAAATGTTATTAGAAGACACTGTCTGCACCTAAAATGAAAATGCAAAAATAAAAAAAAAGGTCAAAGATAACAATAAAATTTTTACCTACCCTTAGGCAAATGTGTGCTTGTGTTTTCATTGATTTACAAAGGATATGGTGAGGATTCTGAACTCCATTAAATGTCTGTGCCTGAAAGACTTTTGTACCAACATTGGGATAAAATTTTTTTGTGATAGTCATATGAAAGGATATTGCATCACAATGAAGATTGAGACGAACTCCCAAGTGGAGCAGATATTTTTGTAATCTCCTAAAATGTGGATAATTTGACCTTTTCAGTTGCTGGTGTGCTATGATGCAACATCTTGTCATACAGTAGAATGCTGAAAAAACCTCTACAGTAGAATGTTGCATGTTCACTGTGCAAGATAACAGTAAAAACTAGACTAAGGAGCTTTTGCTACTCCACTTATTGGCAGAAGCAAAGTGAAATGAGTGTTGTCCAAATCTTAAAGTGATTGCAATGTTTCTTTTATTAAACCACAGACCTACGTATGTACATGCTAATTCAAATTTTGATAATTGCCTTAGATATTTTACTTATGTGTAGATGCCCATCTTGGTAACAAGATTATAGTGAGATCTCTGTCAGTAGCAGGACAGTAATTTAATGTGTTTTCTCTAGAACAATGTGTTGCCTTTGGGGCAAAGATTGTAGTAGCAGGGTTTCCATGTAGTACTTTTAAAAAAAATGTTTACAAATAGTAAATAAACTACCTTTGGAACATATTCAGAACTCTCCTCTCATTATATTGTTTTAAATAGTTAATTTATAATTGATTTAATATATATATTTGCCATCAGTCTTCTCCCAAAAACCTAAAATGAGAGCGAAAACACATTTTAATTTATTTATGCCAATTTTCTGGAAATTAAGAACTGAAATAGCTTATATACATACTGTAATTATTCAGACACTGCCATGACATTCCAAATTTAGCTCAGATACTCCGTGTCCTTTGATCATCCTTGATGTCTCTATAACTTGATTGGAGTCCAGAAGAAGCCATAAAATTCAATTGATTGGACTGATTTAGAATGGCATATGTCTGTATAAGGACCCCCAATGCAAAAAAAAAACAAGTGACATGGACTTAATATTCTTGAGTAGCACTGCCAAAGCCTGGACTGGGAACCCTTTGAACATCTGTGGGGATACCTGAACATCTTAGTTCACTGACACTCCCAATCAAATTTGTCAGAGATAGAAAGTGTAATCTTTATTCCCAGACACTTCTGCCCAAATGTGTAGAAGGTCTGGTGGAATAATCTGACCGTGTTTATAAATTGTTAACTCAGGGATTTGAACCAGCAACCCTTTGTTCACTGGTCCAACGCTCCTGTCCTTTTAAGTATTTACTTTTGTAGATCGTAGCCCTACTTCTACATAATGAAATTAGGTGTTGTTCAGCCTTCCTCAAATGTTTAACCGCAATTGCTAATTTTATCATGTGCTGAATTTTGCCACAGCCCTGGAGTTCGCCAGCCAGTGAAGTCATACAGAATGTTTCTTTGTCTCCCCTGTTACATTATTCTTCTGGGCTTCTGTTTTCTAGCTGTTTATATGCCCTGGATACAGACAGCTACAAAGGAACCATGCCCTGAAAACACAGGCTAATTCAGAACCACAAGGCAACAGTAAACATGTCTTCCTCCTGAATGGGTGCTGCTCCTTGGGCCAGTTGAGACATCCCTGTTAGTATAGTGCCCCCCTTGTGCCAGTCATTGTAATTTTAAATCCTGAACATGTCATTCGCTTTGTCAAAATAGCCCTGCACAGCCCTGCGCTGTGTACATTTTCATCTGGATTAACTATAGCCATAGTTCTGAGTGTATGTGCCAAATGTAATCACTTGGAGTCAGCCAACGTTTTGGTTGATATGTTCTTGTAGGTTGAGTCTTCACAGTGTTTGCAACATGTCTACCAAATTGTATTTCAGTGCAATTATCCAGGACTAATTTGTGTTTATTGATATGTCACACCCATGCCCACTTTACTGTGTAATGGCCTGTAGTGGTCATACCATTTTGAAATCACAATTTTGTATTCTGTAGAAAAGTATTGCTTAGTGCAAGTTTTACACGGAGGGTTAATTTTTTGCCAGAGGTGTAGTGTTTTAAGTGTTTAAATGCCAGAGTCTTTAGTCTAGTCATTGCATTAGGAGCTCAAAATAGTAGAAGCAGGCCTGTAGTCCTAAACAACATGGTGTTCATATTGAAATTAGCCCACTGACTACGGTTTAACCGTTGGACTTGGTTCTGCTTTTAGCTACTGTACACACCCAGTAGAGGAAGTCAGGGCTAGAGATAAATGTTTTGTAAGGGTGTCTGCCCTTAATCAAGCCTTCCATCATTTTTAAACTTTAACCCCTCTTTCCATCAATCCTTTCTCTTCCATATATATTTTTTTAAAAGATTTTTGTATTTATTGTATTTAAATGTCTTTTATCTCAATAACTTGTTCATTGCTTTTCCCAAACCATTTATAGGACTGTTATATAGCTTAAGCTAACACTTTAGTACCCCTAATTACTGTTACTGTCTTACTGTATTATTACTGTTTAACATTTGTTGTTATTTTTTCATGCAAGCAAGCAAGTTTATTTATATAGCACAATTCATACATAGAAGCAATTCAATGTGCTTTACAAAGAAAAATAAAAAATATAAAAATAAATAGCATAAAAACAAATACTCAAATGAAAACATCAAAACAACATCCTAATAATAAAACTTAGAATAAGAAAATAGAATAAAAACGGGATAAAAACATAAGAAGCTATGAAAGCTGTAAGGCTAAACAGATTACACACATACAGATTACACACGCTTACACACATACAGTACAAACAAATATTGGTTCTGTTTTTTTTTTGTACCTTTATGTAAGTTGTGCTACACTGTGGCTATGCACTTGTGTAGGTTTTGTGAAGAAGCAACAGCCAATTGCAGCTTTTTCCTTGTTGATCTGCATCTCTAGCAGTTTTACTGAGCCCATGTTTTAGTCCTGATGATGATGACAAAACAAAGACGCTAACCGGTTTTGTGTCTGTTAAATGTTGCCGTGGGCTAACAGCATTATCTCAAACATAGGCGTTAGCGTTGAATGTCCTTAGGGGTTTGCTTATCAACTCCTCCAACAGCATGGTGGACAGAAAAGCAGAATTAGAAATTGTATTGTGTGTATGATGAGGGAAATGATCACAAGTTCTTTGCGGTTCATTTATTCTCCCAATAGCGAAGCCATTGGCATATGCTTGGATTTTCAAAATCTATCTTAATTTCAGTGTTGAATCCCTCAGCGATTATGTTCTCTGAAGCCATTAGCAGTACAAAACAGTTGTTTAATGTAATCGTTGTATTCCATTTGTTTTTCCAGATACAAACCTTTCTTCCCGTTCCAAGTTCAACCTCCTATTGGATCCTCCTCCTTTGAGTTTGACCTCTCAATTCAAGCCTCAGGATTGGTCGAAGGCCGTCTTAGAGTCACGCTTGTCGAATGTAGCAGGTACGATATCTCATTCTGGGTCATTCCACCAACTCAATAAATGTTGTAACATGGCCCAAAAAACTCTGTTGATTCCACACTAATTTGCACATTTTGTAATAAAGAGCACTTTAGAAAAACAACTTTGCCCACTGCAATAAGTACCGAATAAAGTGTTGGGGTTGAATATTTCATCTTCAATGACCCATGAGTTCCCTTGTGACACAGGTATCCAAGCTTGTTGTCTGAAACAGGCAGTGGCAATTCAATACAAGTTCACAAAAAACATTTCTAACATGTTGGTCTGGGTAGCCTCATCAGAAACCAGGCTTCCCTAATTCTGAAAGCTGTTGTCCTTGGCTGAAGAGAGCTAAAAAGGCATGGGATTCAATGTAACTCAGTGATGCTTTTCAGCATGTCAAACCAATCAAATATCTTGTGTGGGTGAGGCTAGCTTGGAAAGCATTTAACACCTACCACACTTTCAGAAATAATGTTTGGGGATTGTTATTTATATGTAAATTCTCATTAACATTATTCAAACCGTTTTGGCTAATAGAAAATTCTGCCAAACTCGTAAGAGAAGTGTGATGACAACATTGTGGATAACACGGTTAACTTTTTTACCCGCTTAGTTTTCCACTACAAATCCCCAGAAAAGGGCCAAAAACAGTAGAACCAGGAACTGTAAACAGACACACATAACAAACACCCCATTTAGTCAATAGTTGGTAGAGGCAACTTTGGCAGCAATTACAGCCACGAGTCTATCTAGGTAAGTGTCTACCAGGTTTCATCTGGACACAGCTATATTTGCTTTTTCAATACCAGGTTGGATGGGGACCTTTGGGAAGCGACAGTCTTCTCAATTTGATTGAGGTCTGGGGTTTGACTGGGCCGCTCAGGGACATTCACAGACTTTTCCCAAAGCCACTCCAGGGTCATTGTCATGCTGAAAGATGAATCTTCACCCCAGTCTGAGTTCCTGGCAACTCTGGATCAGGTTTTCTACAAGGACTTCTCTGTATTTCGCTCTGTTTATCCTTCCCTCAATCCTGACCACTCTCCCAGTCCATGCCGCTGAATAGCATCCCCATAGCCACCATTATGCTCTATGGTGTGGATGGTGAGCTCGGAATGAAGTGTGGTGTTACGCTTGTGCCATTACCGTTTTTATGTTACCCCATTTCTCCTTGTTACTCTCTACTAAGACGATAAATGTAACTGCTATTTCAAGTTGTTTTGAATAGAGCATTTTGCAAGAAGAGGACACTTAAAACGTTATTAAAAAAATAAATACAACACCTACATTTAATGTTGGAATGTATGTTTTGTTAATTGGTGAAGTAGTAATCCAATTGAAGCTAGTAACGTAGCCCGTCTGTATCATATTTCTGAACGTCAGAGATTTAACTGCCGAAGTAAAAACCCAGTGGCTGTATGAACGAATATTCTAAAAATAAAACGTTCTCAGGAGACAAGCCGGCCATTCAAAGTAGTGTTATTTAACTCAGGCAACTGTATGACAAACGGCAGTAGGCAGTTTAAGCAGTAGGCTGGTGCTATTTCTATCTTCAGCGCATTTGATCCAGAGGAAGGAAATGTATTGAAAAGCACAGGCCATGCAGAAGGGACCAGCCCAATCTGAACTGCAAAACAGCGTAACGACATGAGATGTAACTCCTGTGTATGATAGTCATGTTCTGACTGTTATAACGTTTCAACATTGTAAACTAGCCTACAAAGCATAAGGCATAGGTTATATACTGTAGGTCAGTAGCAGAGGAGAGTAGTTATGGGGCGTGCTGCTGCTAGCCTTCTTCATTAACTTATACAGTACATGATCTGCACATTAATCTGGATCGTTATCCAGATACTTTTGCTATATATACTACTATCTTCAGCAGCTACGTCCTTTTAAATAATTGCCTAGAATCTTTAAGAATTTCACAGTAAACAGAACACAGCAAAAAAAAATTCTCTGAGCTACATGGCTAAACATAGAATTGCAGAAACAAATGATCAACAGTTTATTTGGATATCAACACAATGCAGCAATAGCCATGTTGTACTGCACAAATGATTCACCATGTTGTTGGGGCAGGAAATGCAAGTCATTAAAGGCTGGGTCTTAAAATTGTGCCTGTCTATTGCAAGACCATGGTTTGAATCCTGCTCGTGCATTAGTCCAGGGTTCCCATGGAAGTTGGCGCAATTGGACAGCACTGTTCAGGTTTGGAGGTTTTGTAATCGAATATGGTTGCCTTCCCTGATCACGCTCTGGAAACTCCTTGTGGTGACTTGAGCCCAAGCAAGATAGAAGTCTGGAGAGTAGATTCCTTCCGGTGCAAAAGGGTTCTGGTTTAGACTTCCTGGTTGAGCTTTGGAAGACATCTCTCGATACCAACTGTCCCTAGTCCGCTGGGAGTTGCTGCGATAAAGCAGGACCTTAATCGGAAATCAGGAAATTGGCGAGGAAATCTGAGGAAAAGTAATAATCTTGCCAATGATGCCAGGCACTAAAATTGAGCTTCATTTTGGTTAGAATGGGCTGTAAGCACCAACTCTCCCTTATTCTTCTATCCGGTCAAATTAACTGGCACAGCAATCTGTTGTCCATAACTGTATACTCTCATGGACACTGGACATTATAGTTTGTTCACGTATGGCTTTGGCATTTGGTCTCTGGGTCAAAATTGTGTCTGGTAGGGAGAGACAAAATCTGCTTCCGCATGATTTCACACTGTTGCATGCGTGTAGCTGGTTTAGTCAAAGTGTTGGGGTATAGGTTATGGTTAGGGCTCGTGTTACAACAGGACTGCCCAACCTTGTTCCAGAAAGTCTATCGTCCTATAGGTTTTCTCTCCATCCTGAATTGGCACACTGGGTTCTGATAATTAGCACAATGAGAAACTAAATCTGGTCAGTTGCAACTTGGGTTGGATAAATATCCTACAGGATAGTAAATCTTCAGGAACAGGGTTGGGCCGCCCTGGGTTATAAGGTGGTTTGAATGTTATGCTAGGTATACACTACCAGACATTCACAATCATCTGTCTTTCCTGTATTTTTTTGTGCATAATTCCTTTTGAACATAAACATGTTTTGCTAAGTAATGAATTCTAGCCATTTTAGGTAAGACATAACCCCCAAATAACACATATCAATAACAAAAATGAACTGAAACGTGTCACATACAGTTCTTCAGACGGCAACTTCTTACTGATAGCTATCCGACCAGCATAATCATTATAACACACAGGCTTCTTTGCTTACTGATAATATTTGTGACATCAGCCAACCCGTCTATATCAAGACCTTTCTTTTGTCAATAGTATATACAGTGCCTAGTATATCCAAGTGTTTCTTGGATTTCATGGCTTGTCCAATCAATTGAATCTGCCACAGATGGACTCCAACAATGTTCTAGAAACATCTCAGCAATGATCAAAGAATAGAATGCACCTGAGATCAGTGTTTTATTTTCAATAAATTGGCACACATTTTTCAAAAAGGCATTTTTGCTTTGTTGTTATGGGGTATCATTTTTTACATTGATGGCAAAAAATATTTAGCCTATTTTTATAAATTATAAATGAAGCCATAATTGTCATGTGCTGACGTGGCAGGCCTGCCGTTCCAGTGGGATCCAATGCCCACTCGACCTCACTTGAACCATGGACACCTGTTCATTATCCTCGTCACCCTCTCCTGTGTTCCTGCTCACTGCCCCTATTTAAATTCCTTCTTCCCTTGTGTGTTGTCAGCCATTGTATTTGCCTTCTGTAACGTTTGTTCTAGTTTTATGTTTTGCACATTTCTCTGTTCTTCGTGTACATGTATCCTGCCTCCTCCTTAAGATGTTACAATAACATAAAATGTGGAGAAAGTGAATACTTTCTGAAGGCACTGTAAGCTAGGTGTCCAAGCCTGCTCTTGATAAAGCCTTTTCTTCTCTGGCCACACAAAGAAAATACAGCACTTATCAACTTAACCAGCAAGGCTATCCATTGCACGTCATTTATTTACCTCCTGCTCATAGAAACCACAATATTTCTTTGGTGTTAGGTGAGGTATCCGTTCACCGGTTTTCGTTCCCATCTTGAAACACAGTGTACACTTGTACAGGTTAAACGTGAACTCTGGACAGGAGCTGCTTTTCCTCCACCCTGTGCTTATGTTGGTGTTAGCCATTGTTGTGCTGCTTGTGTCTGGTAGTGGAGTGGCCACAGACGGTTGGACATCCAGAACAGGCTCCTCATTAATAATATAGTCCGTTCCCATTATGAGGCCAGGCCCTAGTGATGTCTGGCTGGCACTCCTATCCTCACAACTGCTGCAAATGGATACCCTCTTACCTCACTGGGCCAGCTAGTCACCTCGAACAAGAATGCCCATCCACTTCATTTTACTATACTGGGCCAATGTTGGGTTTGTGTCTGCAGGAGTCTGTGAAAGGATCTTGTGTTTTCTTTAATAAAAGTTTTTAATATTCATGTAATACTCTCTCAGGAATTGTTTTTTCCAAAGGGGAAATTTTGAAGTCATTGGATACTTTTTAATATCCACTTTGAATTACGGTTAGAACCCATTTTGTTCCTGTCTTAAGAACCCATTTAGGGTTGAATATTTGAATAATGTAATATACTGCATTGGCCTGAAATCAACAGCAACTACTATCAATTAATATTTCAAAGATTAAATAGGTTACATGAGCACTAGCTGTCTATCATGTTCTTTATGTTCTATTTGTTTTTATTGGTTACAGTGGCCTCCTAGGTCAGTGTCCACACTAGTGATAGTGAGAAACTTTTAACGATGTGATGGTAGCGTGCTTGTTGTCTCGTACCTAGCATGCATCCAGCATATTTATAATACAGTAATATAAAATATTCAACAGTGTTTTTGTATCTCATTTTAAGCCACACATGAGAGTTTTGTCATTTCAGTCTTGAGTGACACACAATAGCAATAAGAGCTGTGCTCCTTCCTCAAGGGCACAACGACAGATCTTTAAACTAATTGGATCTGGGATTCAAATAAGCAACATTTAATATTTTTAGTCATTTAGTAGACGTGGTTATCCAGATCGACTTACAGGAGCTATTAACGCTGTCTTGCTCAAGGGCATAACACGACATTTATATACACATTTTTTATCTTTTCCTAATGTATCAACGATCCAACCCCAGGCTATCTGCTGCCCCTAGGTAGTGAACTTCTAAAGACACTGTTTTCAACTGAGTAAATGGATGTCCCAAGTTTAAGTGGTGGTTTTAGTAACATTCATAAAGTAGTCTGAATTACTCAGTTGCTGGATTATGAAGTTTAGTCTGTGTGAAATGTCTTGTGTATCACCAGTAGATGGAGACAGAGTCTATTTTTTTTAAACTCTAGAATCCACTATATCAATTTGCACATCAAGTACACTGCCCATAGATAGACCTAGTTGTGTAAAGTAATAGAGGACTCAGTTAAGTTAGATACTGGGACAAGAAGAAGGCACTACAGTTTTTTGCATGCCTTTTAATTACAGCTGTAATTATGTTACAGCTGTAACATTGTTGTGCACAGCTACTACTGATATACTAAAGTATTTCATTTTTTCCCTGTTGTGTATTTCTTGACTACACCAGGGGGCAGCAATACCCTTGACGTTTGACTTCTTCAGGGTCCTTGTAACCTCATGCGTCCTAGTAACAATTGAAAACTTAATTTAGTTTGTCTACAGCAGCATCATTGTTCAGCGTCAAAGTTCCTTGTATATTTATACGAAGTCAAGGTTACCTGCTGTACGTTAGGTGAATTAGGGAATCTATAATGATCTACTGTCTCATTTGTTTTTGTGATTTCTTCTTCAGGCTTTTTATCCTGGGCTCGTATGACAGAGAGACGTATGTACACTGCACCTTTGAGCTGAGCAGCCATGAGTGGAAAGAGAAGACGCGCAGTTCCATCAAAACGGTGGGCTTCTTTAAAATATTGTTTGCCTAAAGATTTTGTGTTTTCCCTGATGATTAATTGAAATTAGCAGACATTATCTATCTGTAAACCATCTATATTAACAGACATTTTCTGTAAACCATCTATATTAGCATCATTTCAACATTTTTTTTTTAATGCATGCACACCTACGCACACCCACCTCAAACAGACACACACCTGCAATCAAACCCAAAACTATCATGGACAGAGCCGACCACAGCACCGCGACCCGTAGTGGGCACTGGGACCCACAACCCAGGACAAATATATTAGGCTGTGAATCTGAGGCTTGCCGGACGCAAGGGGGAACATTAGTCTATATAAATCAGCCCCTAGCCGCATTATATTCATGGTCTTCTCTATTCATCACACTGTACTTGAGTCTGTGTGTACCTACATATGTATGGTGCACGGCTGTGCCTGTCTTAGGTTGTCCCGGTGGGACCTTACTACTTCCACAATGTTGTGTCATTTGATGTTAGTTCCTCCCATGAGGTTTCTTACCTCCAGTGATCACCCCAGACCAGAACGCTATGGCCACAGCATCTATATATATTTATACATACCTATGCTTATTTTATGCTTACACACTCATCACACACACACACACACACACACACACACACACACACACACACCAGCATCCAGATTTGCATACCTACATTTAATTACATACATACACATGCATACAAGCACTTCACCTATAACTAATCTGCCTCTTGCCCAATCCCAACCCGGCCCCACTCAATAATGTCTACACTGAAAAGCGACCCCACAACCTAACCCAAAACCTTTCCAGTTTTACCATCTATTGTGATGCAGCCTTAAAGATTAATGTTTCACACAAGATAATAACCATATTTTACACTGACAATACTGTCTGTATATTAATCTCAATAGAGATATCATGACCTGACAACCAGTTCTGTACCTGATTCTAGAAGTCTACCTCCACTGATATCAGAACAGATGTTCCACTGATTCTGTTTCTCTGTCACAAGGTCTGGACAGTGCCAACTGTTAATTCCCTCTGTACTGAGCACTTTTTTTGTCACAAGAATTGTATATAGTAGTTTTTATATGCAACCCCGTTTTCAAAAAAGTTGTGATGCTGCGTAAAATGCAAATAAAAACAGAATGCAGTAATTTGCAAATCATTCGTTCATGAATTTAATTGAAAATAGTACAAAGACTTATCAAATGTTGAAACTGAGTCATTTTATAGTTTTTGGAAAAATACATGCCCATTTTGAATGTGATGCCAACAACATGTTTCAAAACAGTTGGGACAGTGGCACGTTTACCACTGTGTTGCATCACCTTTTTTAACAATACTCTGTAAGTGTTTGGGAACTGAGAAGACCAAACAGTGTTGTTTTGAAAATGAAATTTTTTCCCATTCTTGCTTGATATAGGATTTCAGATGCTCAACAGTTCGGGTCTCTTTTGTCTTTTTTTTTTGTTTTATAATGCGTGGAACTGTTTTCAATGGGTGACAGGTCTGGACTGCAGGCAGGCCAGTTTAGCACATGGACTCTTTTACTACCGAGCTATGCTGTGGAAATACGTGCAGAATGTGGTTTGGCATTGTCTTGCTGAAATAAGCAAGGCCTTCCCTGAAAAATATGTAATCTGGATGGCAGAATATGTTGCCCCAAAACCTGTGTATATAGTTCAGCATGAATGGTGCCTTCACAGATGTGCAAGTCACCCATGCCATGGGCACTAATACTCACCCATACCATCACAGATGCTGGATTTTGAACTGTGAGCTGATAACAAGCCGGATGGTCCCTCTCCTCTTTAACATTTCAAATTTTGATTAATCAGACCACAGGACAGTTTTCCACTTTGCCTCAGTCCATCTTCAATGAGATTGGGCCCAGAGAAGGTGGCAGAGTTTGTGGATCTTGTTTATAAATGGGTTCTTTTTTACATGGTAGAGTTTTAACTTGCATTTGTGGATGCTGTGACATACTGTGTTCACAGACAATGGTTTTCAGAAGTGTTCCTGAACCCATGCAGTGATGTTCACTACAGAATCGTGTCTGTTATTAATGCAGTGCCGCCTGAGGGCCCGGAGATCACGGCCATCCAATATTGGTTTTCAGCTTTTTCCCTTGCATACAGAGATTTCTCGGGATTCTCTGAATCTTTTAATGAAATTATGTATCATAGACGATTAGATCCCCAAAATCTTTGCAATTTTATGTTGAGAAACGTTATTCTTAAATTGTTGCACTATATGCCTGCGCAGACTTTGAAAGACTCATCCTCTCTGGGTTCTTATTTTTATACCCAGTCATGCTACTGACCTATTGCTAATTAACTTAATTAGTTGTGAGATGTTCCACAAGGTTTTTTTTTTTTTTAGCATTACACAACTTTTCCAGTCTTTTGTTGCCCCTGTCCCAGCTTTTTTGCAGGTTGCAGGCATTAAATTCAAAGTGGGCATATATTTTTCGGGAAACAATAACATTTCTCAGTTTCAACATTTGATATGTTGTCTTTGTACTATTTTCTATTGAATATAGGGTTTAAATGATTTGAACATCATTGCATTCTGTTTTTCTTTACATTTTACACAACGTCCCAACTTCTTTAGAAATGGGGTTGTATTTAATGCACTTAATTCTCACTTCTCAATTATAACAACCTAAAACATACATTGGATAGCATAAGTATTAACCACCCAATTACCCTTTCCACCTTATGTTGTGTTGGAATTGGGAATAGAAATGGTTTTGAATCTCTCGCCACTTGGGATGCCCTAAGAATTGTTTTTATACCTCGCCTTAGTGAAATGTTTGTAGTGCCTTTCATCTTTCTAAATCCAACCTTAATTTTATTAACCAAATAAATGGACCTACTTACTACCTTTTTGACACTCCCTGATTAAAGGTAATTTTGGATGAACAAATCTTTTTACCTGCCTGGAAGATCAGAAACGCATTTTCCCGTTTTTGAAAACCACAATTCTATCATTTGATTCTATCCAATTAATAGAATCTAATCAGATCACCTTTGAAAAACAAAGTCAAAATCCTAGGATCCCAGATTTAAATCAGTGTATGATTAAAGGGAAACAATGGAATAAAAGTATTAGAACGAATTCCAAGGTCCAGAGATGAGATGATAGCAGTGGTTCTCCAAACCTTTAACTGACTAAATGAATTAGTGCGTTTTGTTTGCTAGTTCAAGGCTACTGCAAAATTATGTGAAACACGGTGGTCCCCAAGGAGAGGAAACGCTGAACTATGGAACCCAGTGAACCCAGTGTTTTTCCCAAAGAAGAACAATAAACTATCATATTGGTGCTCCCTGTTATCTTTGACAATATTGTTTAACATGTTAGATTGGCTACATTTGCGATTCATTCTTCTGCTAAGCATAAAATATCCAGTGGTAAATGTATTGTATTATAGAGTACAAGCGTAATAGACTTGATCAATCAACACAGATTTTTTTTCCTTTCACAAGTTAATATCTGATGTGACATTTTCAAAACAAAAAAAAAGCAAATCAAGCCCCTGGGCAAACCTTTTCCAATTGCAGCAATTAGAAGATATTAACATTATCACATGGGGATTGTTCGGATGTAACTAACAATGATTTGAGAAAGAAATGTCAAATTAAATTACTGACTCCACCACTCACACATGCTTGACACTGATTTCCTATCTGTGAACTGGCATTTACATTGACTCAAATTTAATTTCAGTTTCTCAGAACAATTATTTAATTATATTTTATTGTAATATTGTATTTGTTACCGTTAGTGGTTTTCTTCAGTTTCCCCTGTGGAAAATTAAACAACAAATTCCGGTGACATGGTGAGGTGAATCTTGCATAATTGTAAATGTCATTGGTCTACACTTGTCTTGCAATGCCATGCCAATTGGCCACATGGTGGAGCTATAACAGGCAATATTCTGGGACATTTTCTAAAGCTCACTCCCCTCACCCCGCGTAACCTAGAGTTGTAACATTTGGTACAGAGGTCCGTCTCCACACAAGGTATAAATTTGCCTCTAGGACAGAATTACTGATCTGCACATAACATAGTGTTAATCATCGATGGATTCAACTCTACATTTTCCAGACTGCAACATAAGAAAACCTGGCCACTACTGACTAATTCATTTTAATGTGGGTGGGGTCTAACAAAAATCTAACATTAATCCTCCTGTGTCCTTTGATCATCCTTGAGATCTCTAACTTCAGTGGAGTCCATCTGTGGCAAATGCAACAGATTGGACATGGTTTAGAAAGGCACACAACTGTCTAAATAAGGTCACACTTCACAGTGTATGTCAGAGCAAACACCAAGCCACGGGACTCTCCATAGACCTCTGAGATAGAGTTGTGGCATTGACCTGGGGAAGTTTATAAATGCCAAAGCATTGAAAGTTACCCAGAGCACAGTCGGCTGCATCATTGTGAAGTGGAAGAAGTTTGGAACCATCAGCACTCTTAGAGCTGGCCGTTCTGCCAAACTAAGTAACTGCACAAGAAGGGCCTTGGTCAGAACAGTGAGAGAGAACCCAATGTCTACTCTAACAGAGCTTCAGAGATTCTCTACAGAGATCGCAGAAACTGCCAGAAAGACAACCATCTTCGTAGCACTCGATCAATCAGGCCTTTATGGTATAGTGACTATTTGGAAGTCACTCCTGAGAAAAAGACATATGACATACGGTCTGAAGGTCTCTTAAAGCATGTGAGAAAAGAATCTCTGGTCAGATGAGATCAAATCTGAACAATTATGCCTGAATGCCAAGTGCTACATCTGGCAAAAAGAAGGTACCGCTAATCAACAGGCACAACCCTCCCTATGGTAATGCACGGTGGTGGAGACATGCAATGGGGATGCTTGTCGCTGGCGAGATATGGCAAACTAGTCAGGATTGAGGCAAGGCTAAACCTGGGCCAAGATGAATGTTTTAGCACCACAATGACCCAAAGCACACAGCCAAGGAAATGCTGCAGTGCTTTAGGGATAAATATGGAAATGCTGTTGAGTGGCCCAATGGAAGGCCAGACTTAAATTTTTCATTTTTTTATTTTCAATAAATTGGGGGGAAAAAAATAGAAACTTTTCTCTTGGTTATTATGGGGTATTGTGTGTATTTTGAAGGCAAAAAATATATTAATCAAGTCTTATTTATCTTCATTTACTGAGGATCTTCAGTTTGTTTTATTTCACACATGTTTATTAATTGTGTAATTTTTCTTTTTTTTAACAACTTCTGTCAGCATTGGGGTCAGCTGTTGTCTGCTAATTTTAACGTCACATTGTAAAGAGCCTTAATAGCCTTGGTCAGTCGAACAATGACCGAATATGCCAACTTAGAGCCCAATGCTCTGTTTGGCTACCAATCCTGTCTCCTCTAGGCTACCACACTCCACAGAATAATGTGAAGGGTCTCAATGCAGCACTACAGGTTGCATGTGTGTGCGTGTGCGTGTGCATGTGTGTGTTCAGCCTATTTTGGAGTAGTGCAATTGATAGCTGAATGCATTTACGATGTTTTTGTCAAAGCTTATGAATCCCAGTAATGCCACAGTACAAGTACCTCAACATTCCTTCCAATGTGCTGCCACCTCAGCTCTGAGGCAAGTGATTGACCTGACCAATATGGCTGTGGCCTGGTATGTCCCTTTCTGATGGCTCCTGTCCAAACCGAGTGCTGTCACTACTGTAGCTCTCCATTAATATGCAGCATAGAGATTCAGATGCAAGGTGGCATTTGAGCCACTTTATCAGCGTCTTCCAGCTTGTGTCCCCAGCAGGACTCCATGCTAAGGATGAAAGGCGCTACCATCTGAAAAAAGGTCACTTGCTCTTTCTTTCTTAGCTTTCCCCTTAGCATTTTATTCCACGAATGATCGCTGGGCCATGAGTGGCCCATGTATGTTAACGGTTTTCATGCTGTTTCAATGTTGCTTATTACACTAGCTTTACTCTCTGCCCACAGAGTAGCATTTCTACAGTTTGATTGGTTCACGTTCTTAAATCATACTATCAAAATAGTTTTTCCCTGTAGATCTAAAATCCCCTGCTGCCAGTAGCTATTTAGTAGTTTTATACAAAAGAAAAAACACTGGCTGCCAGTTGAGCATCCATCTAAGCTTGCTCTTCAGTAGCATATAGCGATGTTCTTGGAAATAAATTGATGTGACTGTAGTCATACTGAGTATTGTGTGGTCGCAGTTAATATGATTGTCACACCACAATGTTACTGGTTAATCGTTGTGATCCAGGATGGGGTTCGTCAAAAATAATGACCCTTTTTAAACTTGGTAGTGCTCCCTCCCTTTAACACTCCTAGCTATCAAAGCATTACACAGGCCGTTTTCTTTGGTGTGCTTACTGTCCTCCACCCCGCTCCATGTGTAAGGTTCACTTCAGCACCTGTGTGTAGCAGTCAGGGAAGATGTTGTGGACGCTGGGGTAAATTTAGCCCTTTTCCATTACTGAGCTTGGCTGGGTTATTACTGATAGGAAGCCTGTGGTGCGGGCAGCTCCGCCAGGCGTGTTTGCACATCTGCCTCACTGATTCCATCATGTGGTCCTGAGTGCTGATGCTTCCTGACAGCCTAACAGACAGGAAGACAACAATGGGCGTCTGTACGTGTTTATATTCCACCTATGGGTTTACAGTGTATGTTTCCATTTTGTTTGGGTCTTCAGTAACCTATTGTTAATGTTAAAAAGTGAATTGGTGTCGATGTTTGATTTTACGTGTGCATGTGTCTGTGTGCAAGTGTCGTTCCCACCCCAATGTTAATGATAAATCGTTGATTTGAATTAAACTTGATTCTTCAGATGGTCATTCCTATTTTGTTCAAACGTGCCTAAAGGTGCATGCTTACATTACAAGGTGATTGGCTGAATGGCTTTCGAAGAACTGATTCGGTGACAATGGATGTCCACTGTATGTGTGTGTTTTTTCTTTCCCATGATGAAAACAATAACAACACACAAACCCACACAGCCCTTTTCCCATACATGGAAGGCACAGTACTGCTCTATCAATAGGATCACCTCACCCCAGTGGTTAGGAGGTCATTACACTGAGGAAGGACTCAGCGTCTTTCACCACAGAGAGCTGTCTCTGTCCCCCACCCCATCCACCCATCATTGCTGGTGGTCATGTGAACGGAGCAGGCAGACAATAGTCCACTGCTCAATTCCTGGAGAGAATATTTGTGGCTATTGCGATGTTCATGTTGGCTCAGTAGCTTGAGTTAGGTGCTTTCTCTGAGTTTTCACTCTAGCTGGTCTGGGCTTCTCTTCTGTGTCTGCTGCCTCTAAAAACAGGCATAGACTAGACTGGAGGATCTCACGGGCCTGTTGCAAGCTGTCCGTTTAATCTCATTCCAAACATGCGGTGTTGGGTTGAGGTCTGCTGATTGTGCTGCAGATCGGGATTTGTCTGACACGGCAGTGTTTTTCCACTTGCCCTTTATCGACTGTTGGTGATCACATACCCACTTGAAGCTGGTTCTTCTAGTTGGTCACCTCGAATCTGTTACAGAGTAAACAAATTGACTGTCAGGATGTGGCACTTATCAGGCCCTTCTTCCTAGGTGTGGCTTATCAACGCCACACTCTGATTCTGTTTACAGCTGGGTGTCTGTGACGTAGCAACGGATTAAAGACACAGGCACCAGGTCTTGTTGACTGTTATCATCATTGAATTTACAATCAATTCACCTTGTAGAGGGCTGCAAGCAGTGAACGTAGAATTGATGGGGGATAGTGTGCATGACATATCTTGCCAGAACCACATTACTGACTTCCTGTCATTTGGGCTTCGAATGCCTTCATCTGATGCATTGGACAGCATCGCTCATTAGAGAGCGAGTGACTTTATTTGCTGTTAAAGGTAAGAATTGTCCCAGGCTCAGAAAGATACGCCAATGTTGTTAACCAAACCATTCAAATGCAGGCTGCTTTGCTTTGACAAATTTGTTTTTTTACCGGTATCATTATATTTATGGTTTTGGAATTCGCTTTGGTTTGGAATCAAAGCATATCTCAGGCTGCATAGTTGATCGCACTGTTTAACTTTAGCATTATGATCATATAATGTTTTACAGAAAAGGCACATTTTGCTCCTCGGTTTATCATTATTAAATCATATACAGGTGCTGGTCATATAATTAGAATATCATCAAAAAGTTGATTTATTTCAGTAATTCCATTCAAAAAGTGAAACTTGTATAATGTATACATTCATTCCACACAGACTGATATATTTCAAGTGTTTATTCCTTTTAATTTTGATGATTATAACTGACAACTAATGAAAACCCCAAATTCAGTATCTCAGAAA
>JACXGI010010184.1:0-28286 GCA_016801175.1 Esox masquinongy
CCGGTGATAACAGCTACGTTACATGGAATTGCACTAGTGGCAGACAATATGCAGCGACAGAATACACAATCTAGACCAAGTTGACGGAAGATAACGCGATGGGATAATAGTTCCTAGGTTCAGCCCAACTAACAGCTGAGCCCTTTATGTCCTGAACCCCGCACAGCTGAACCCCGCCCCCGAGCCCTTTAGTGGGGGGGGGGGGTTCATGTCATTCCAGCTGTCCCACCCCAGCCTGTCCTCCAGCCAACGAGTCCCTCTACGCTACACATACACACACACATACACAATAAAAGTTATTCATGTTCAAAAAGCTCCATTTAACCCTCTAACAAAGGTCACCCCCCCCCCACCTCCTCCCAATATGTTATGGCTGAAGGAAGACACTGGTGTAAACAAACAAACCAGAGCTCGGGGGCGGGGTCCTTAGGATGTGCCAGTTAACAAGGTCAACACTGGTGGTGACGTGTTAAAGCCTGCGTCCTAGATACCACAGTAACACCCAAGGCGGTCAGTGTAGCTGATGACAGCCCGGCTGACGGTACTGTCCTAACTGGGCTTCTGTGTAGAGGTCAAAGAAGCGATAGATATGCCTGATCCCGTACCTGACCTGTCTAAGCTGCTTAGCTGTGGTTTGAGCCCCTGCGGTGAGTTAAGCTCTTCTCTTGGGTCTCTGGCTCCTATCCTCTGTATTGTAAATATGGCTTTATCGCATCTGGCTGAAATATGTGGAAGGTCTCCTTCACTGCATCACACCGTACACCTTACAGGTTGGCAACCCGGTTTAACCCTACCATGGATGTGTGTTCGTGTTGAGTCTTTCCCAATGTTGACTGACTGAATTGAAGAAAAAGGAAATGGCTTTATGGCTTAATGGCTTGCTATGCCAGGGTTGTGGGTTCAATTCCCACAGGGGGCCAGAGACGAAAAAAGTATGCAGTTACTACTGTGAGTTACTCATGTCAAAACATGAGTAACTCAATTTGGGATTTTCCTGCCAACAGCTGGCAGCACACTAGTAATCAAGGTAACTGAAGGTAGGTAATAAAAGAACACAAACCGGAAAGATCTTCATGACCTACTGCTCGCGTCATCCCCTTTCTCCTCGTCGCTTTCTCGAAACCCATTGGCGGAGAAGGTCTGTGGGGAGGGAATTGCTTTCCCATCCAATGCCTTATGCAAAGGAGACAAGCCGAGAGGACACTGAGATCTCCCCTTTCCAATGCACTAGACACCCCCATCAAACCCCACCCCCAGGACAAGGCACGTTGGGCTTCCGTCACAGCAGCTGTAGATCTTAACGAGCGAGCTAAACCTCTGTGATACCACAGCCCCGCCTCTTCCACCAGCATGCCTGGGCTCCATCTGGAAGAGACCTTTTTATAACAGCACAGACCTCTGGCTGACGTAGTCAGTGTGGCCCAAACACGACTAAGAAGGTGCTGTTATAGACACTCAGCCGGGTAGCAGACGCTTTCATCCAATGCGACTAAATCGTGCGTAATATCATCGTATGTATCGCCAATCCAGGGAATTGAACACATTCACCTGATGCTGCAAGACACTTCCTGAGCTGTAGAGTGATAGGAAATGGTTTCCGCACGGTGCAAACCTCGGCCAGTCAGTCATAACGATGGATCTAACAGAATCGGCTTTAACAAGGTCCATTCATCAGTGGCGTATTGCATAGATGGCACGGTCTGTACACATGCCAAACCCGGTATGTGATTGAGGCTTATCTCAGGGTGTGCGTTTCGATGCTACCAGCAAGGGCTTTCAGGAAATCATCTCTGACATTACATTTGCCCATCCATCATGATGCTGCTTAGGATCACATTTGGCTGGGCAGCCGTTACGCCGAGAGTTATTGGACAGTCTGGTTGTCTTGCCACAGTGGGGTCTCACTGTGTGTGTGTGTGTGTGTGTGTGTGTAGGCTGAGGGGCTGATGATGTTGAAACAGCAAGGATAATTACGCCACACATTAGCACTGAGAGTGGAAGTAGTAATTTAACAAGGAGGTCTGCAGAGGGAACAGTTCTCATGGGCTAGTGTTCCCAACAGCTTAATTGCAGCAGCTTAATTATCTACACTAACGAGCCACAAGTACCCAAACACCCTAACTCACTCAGACAGACACACACACCATCCGGCATACACACGGGAAAAAATTCCCTAGACCTCTGAATCCGCTAAAACAAAGCCTGAGGAGTCATCGCGGACAAATAATCTTCGGCCTTGAACAACATTGACACAGCTGAACTACCAGCAGGCATCAGTACTAACACGAGGAAGCATCCAGAGGCACACTGTGGTTATCTCCTATGTAGAACTCTTAATATCACTTCAGAGGTAGATTCAAACTGTAGAGAAATCCACACTCAAAATGGACACAGTTTTCACACATATATTTGCATGTTAACCATCACTTAGATAGACAGAAGTGATCTGGGAGGACTGGGCGAGTGGACATGTGTGTTGCGGTGGACATGTACAGTAGCCTACAGCAACCTCCCACCCATAGTAAAGCCGATAGCTCTACACATTCTACAGTAGCCCAGAAGTGACAATTCAATTTCCAAAATAAAAATAGTATCTCTGTGAAATGGGTTCCTCGCATAGGCTAGGCTACATTCTTTCCCAGCAACATCTGGATGAAGAACACGCCTGTTAAACCTCTAAAACACAGATTTATTTCAATTCAGTCAATATGAGGAGTCAACTGAAATTACAAAGGGGCTAATTAAAAATAAATCTAAATGAAATTGACCCTATCCCTGAATACAGTGTACAAATTCACCCTATTCTTGAATACAGTGTACAAATTCACCCTATTCCTGAATACAGTGTACAAATTCACCCTATTCCTGAATACAGTGTACAAATTCACTCTATTCCTGAATACAATGTACAAATTGACCCTATCCCTAAATACAGTGTACAAATTGACCCTATTCCTGAATAGTGTACAAATTGACCATATTCCAGAATACAGTGTACAAATTGACCGTATTCCTGAATAGTGTAGAAATCAACCCTATCCCTGATTATAGTGTACAAATCAACCCTATCCCTGAATACAGTGTACAAATTGTGTGTTTTCGATGAATGTACAGTTCTGTGTAATCTAGACCTAATATGTTGTATTGGTAAGCTGTCCTCATTTCTACATTTCTGCCATTAATGTCGACCCATCTGCTCTCCAACCCCTAATATGGGCAGCCCCCCGTCGTCATTCCCTTTTCCCTCCCATCCCTCTCCCTCCCTCTGTCCTCCCCAGTTGAGTCCATGGAGGTGCTTGTACCATTCTGTTTCATGTTATTCCAGCGCTAATAACTGATGTCCCGTGTCCCATTAACTGTCCTGCACCTGAGTTCAGAGGGGTGGGGCAAATGCATGAGGCATAGAGATGACAGAGTTTCTGTATGTGTGTGTCGGTTTTTGGATTAAATGTCTGTTTTGTGTGCGCGTGTGTGTGTGTGTGTGAGACAAAGGGAACAAACAGAAAGGAAAAAACACCCTCCACCTCTTCTCCCCCACCTCTTCTGAGAGACAGGAAGGAAGAAACCTTCAGTAGTCTGTCCCTCTGTGTCCTCCGTCCATTCTTCTGCTCTTTTCACTGCTAGTAAAAATACACACAACACCCAAGGCCAAATGACCTCAGCTGTGCTTATGACAATGGGTATTCAACATGCACAGTCCCATACTGAAGTTTTGTTTTCAACACTTGTCTCCGCCGACTTTCTTCATTTTGATTGAATGTGGTAGATTGTTCCGAAACACATTACCACAGGTTTTCCATTTTCAGCTCTGAATTCCAAATCAACACCAAGGTCATGGCCCTGACGGTGAAACAGGCATGTTGCCCATATTCAGTGTCTTCTGATTGGCTGGGTGGAGGTATTGGGGTAAACCTGTAAATGTGATGATTACATGTGTCCCTCTGTAGGCCTGTGACTGGCAGCCTCTGGAACATGGGTTTAGGCCAGCTCCTGCTCTCCCCGCCTGGCTGACGCAACACCACTGAAACTGTCGTCTAACTTCTCCTCAACCCTCTGACCCTGGAGTACGCCCGTTTCCCCAGTCAAGGAACGGTTTCCCTCTACTTCTCCATCTACCGTTCTCAATCTGCCCCAGACTACGTCCCTGAATTCACCAAGCTAGTGAACTGGACATTCTGAGGTAACAGGCTGCAGCTCCACTGCATCGTTAAATAGAGTAAGTGGCATCCTGTTTGTCAGTGAAACAGAAGAGCACAGAGGACCATTTTCATGGTGTCTCGTTAACCCCGCCCATTCAACATGGCCTTTCACTAATAACTAATCTGACACCACCAACCATCTGGAGTGAACAACTGTAGTCTGTCAGGTCCATTTAGGCCATCAGGACTGTGATGTCCCCCTGATCATTAGTAATGACCTGTGTGTCCCAAATGGAACCCAATTCCCTACATAGTGCACTACTTTAGACCAGGACCCATAGGGCTCCTAGGGGATGCAGCCAGGGACCTCCCACTTTGCAGACTTTGCAGATGATACCTACTGAACTGCATGCTGGGTAGTCAGCCCTTGTGATCTTGTTTACTGGTGAAACCAAATGCTAAGTAAGCTTTACATCCTCCTAACAGTGACAGTCACAGAGACAGTCACAGTCACAGAGAGTCACAGAGGGAACAGTCTGTGCCTTAAATAAAAGGTCTCTCTGCTGCTTTGACTTCACAAAGACTGTTGCTCACCTGAAAATGCTCAGGAGGACATCCTTAAATAATGTGAAAGGAAACAGGACACGTCACGGCCATCATAAGGAGCGAGGGTGTAAATGATGAACCACTTTCTACAGCAATGAAACACAAACGGCCTAATAGACAGATCTACTGCATCTCATTGGTCACTGAGCACTAACAGGAGGTCAGTTTATCTGTCATCTGTAAGATGCATGGACATAGGGACCTTCTCTCATCTCTTCACACATCCAAACTGTAAACTTAATACCTGCACTGTCCTGGGGTCAAACCCTGTTCATAAACGTTGACATATGTACGACTACGGGTGATCCATGAATTTTACACGCTCAACCTATTCCATTATCATCCATTATCATCCATTATCCTTATGCTCAACACCCGTTGTGTAGAAGTGTGCGCCAACTTTGTACGGATTGTGAATTCTCTCTTTAAATATTGTCTACCACTAGTCCAATTCGGGGTATGGGTAAATGTACTTAGACATTAAATGTGATACTGTTGCTGCTTGAATCCAACACACCAACCTGTGATGGACACATTTCAAAGTCAGTCCCAAATCACAGCCTATTCACTAGATGAAGGCCCTGGTCAGAATCAGTGCACGACATATGGGAGATGGAGCCAATCAGTCCGAAGCCTTGTCATCTCTATTATGGGATTATAGTGTGACCGGACAGGTTGACAGATAGACAGCGGGGCGTCTCAATGAACAGTTGGCTTTCCAGGGGCTCCTAGGCTTGTTACGCAACCTAATGGCGGCAGAGAGAGAGGGGGCAGGAGATACAAACGGAAGAAATGTCCTTACATAACGCAGCCTAATGCGGTGCATTGACACCGGGCCAGACACAGCCAAGTGGAAAACAGGCTACACTAGGAGGAACAGGGAGCAAGACAACAGGGTGTGTGTGTGGGAAACGGAGTGTTCTCCTCCTTCACCCTGACAGAGCCTGTTAAAAAGGGTTGGCCTATGGTATTCTAGCAGCCTGAAAGGACCAGTGAGTGGAGCCGAACAGGAGGAGACAGTAAGAGCCTTGTGTGAATAGAAATGTCGTTACTCATTATAATGCATGAGGCACTTTGGGAGTCTCACTTTAAATAAAGACCAAGCCAACCCATCCCTCTCCCTGCATCTCTAAACCCCCAGTCTCCTCACTAAAGACCAAGCCAACCCATCCCTCTCCCTGCATCTCTAAACCCCCAGTCTCCTCACTAAAGACCAAGCCAACCCATCCCTCTCCCTGCATCTCTAAACCCCCAGTCTCCTCACTAAAGACCAAGCCAACCCATCCCTCTCCCTGCTAAAATCAAGACCAAGCCAACACAACACATTGTATATTTACAATATTTTCATTGCCTTGCAAAAGTATTCCAACCTTGTCCAATTCTCACATCACTGAATTAAAAATAGAAATGTAGTTCTATCAGATATTTTACTTTAAAAGAGGGAGAGAAATTCAGTATAGAACAGTCTGATGGCAGCACAACATAATTCCCTTTACTAGTAACCACGCTGTGCCCAAAAAATGCTGCCTGCCATTAAATTTATGGATGGTATCTCTGTCACTCAGTTTCGTTGTTGCCATGCTTACTAACAATCTACAGATGCCACAGTCATATTGACGACCAGAAGTTGTAACGGGGCTAAAAACTTTAAATAATTAAACAGCAACCTTTTGACATCAAATTGATGACAATAGGTTTAGTTACTAATTATTTGCCTTTTTAGACATGGTTTTGTGTTTTGAAACCTTAGTAATGCACTTTAGACCAAAACTTCACCAGTCCCCATTCACAATGCTGAGGTGGACATCAGCCCCAAAATGAATGTAATGAACTGCAACCGTGACAAACCGTGAATTGGTCCATTTCGTCTAATTCTGGAGTGGGGTTTACTGAGCCGCCCAGGCACACTATCTCTGGGTCTCTGTCCTGTTTCCATGTCAATCAATAGTCTCTGTGCTTGTCCAGTCCCATTTCACATTTCTGGGGCTGCAGCAGTTGTAGGACTACAATAGTAAGCTGTCTTCTATATCCATGACTGCAACGCTCTTCTGACCAATTGTGCAGCTAAGCTATGTGTTCTGGGAGTTAAGAGTTAATGGACTGGCCTAGGTTAACCCACTCTCTGACCATTTATTTTGACTTGATTAAATAATGAATTTGTGGGAATCTTGAATGTAGGCTAAACATTAACCTAATTAGGCCTATTCCATGTAATCTTCAATCTGTCGCAGATTCTCTACGGTACAAAAAGTTATGAATAAATAACTTTATTCATAAGACGCAGAACAAGCAGAGACTGAACACGAGAAATAAGTTGATGGTAAACGCTTTAAACGGCAGTAACAGTAAACATTTGTCTTATTAAGTTAGTGACGACTAAATGTCACCATCTGCTAACAGCAGACAAATAAAAAACGAATGATATATAATAAAACATTTAATTAGGACGCCAAAGTTTCCATTATAGAAAGTGGCTTACCACCAAGGGTTTAAAACGAGTCTCTAGTCTCTATAAAGAGTCAGGGAAAAAACACCTGCTCTTCCAATATTGGCGGTTCAAGCAGACAACATTGAAACATAGACCAAGCATTTCTACATTAAATTCTAAAATCATATTTTCCGAATGCTTTTGATATTTTCCCATTCATTCATTCATTCAAAGAGTAACACAATGCGCATAGTAGGCGTACTTTATGAAGGAATATGTCAACTTGTAGAAATGAGAATGAATAGAGCGGTCATGTCCATGAGTTAATGATGACATATTGGGTGGATTGGCAGCCATTGCAGTTAGGCCATGTGGGTAAAGGGTGTTATGCAGAGTAGGTGCAAGCTCAGCCCCTTCCACAGTAGCGCTCTAGAATTCCTAAGTGACATCACCCTGATGTTCCAAATGTTCTTGGCTTCAGTGCAGAGGCCAGTGAAGCCAAGAACACTCCCAGACCTTGCCCGTCCAGACAAGACCTCATCACTTCCTGCACAAAAAAATGTTACTATACTTAGCAACTCACTCACTGTCCAATAATCACTTACGTATCAGATAAACCACCACAGGCCTGACTGTTCCCACTGGCCTGACTGTTCCCAGGTAAACTATTACAGTACTTAGTCATTCACTCTCATGCACCCTCCCTTTATGCCCTGTAGACTAACCAGGGTCTGATGATAGTTACAGCTACTGTAATCTCAGCATCAGCTGGTCACATCCAGTCCCAGCATCAAATTATTATTATTATTGCTATTACTTATGCTAATACAGTACAATTGCTCAGAGAAACGTAGCAAATATATTTCTTTCTCATATAGTTTGAAGTAAGTAACACCTGTAAGTATTCTTATGAATAAAAATTGATTTATTCTTTGAATTGTAGAAATTTTTCGGATTTCAGCATGTTAGACCATACAGTATTTCCCCTCATTTTTTGTTTTGAAGCATCACCCAGACAACTGTGTTGGCTGAACTTTCAGAGATTTATTTTGCTTTTTAGTTGCGTGCAAGCCATATACTGCATTTGCTGGACACAGCAAAATAAATACTTTCTACACAACGTTTTGGTTGTGTAGTTTCCACAATAAACTACACAACCATCTTAGGTCTTTAAGGTCCATAAAGGCCTGTCAATGCAAAAACACTTAGCCATTTCCACTTTTACGGTCATAAATTTGTATCACAAACAAATTGATTCACAGGGGACAAAAATAGTATGGAAATGTGTGCACTCACTACCGTGAGTAAGTTGCAGTGGATGAGAGTATCGGCAAAATTACTTTAATGGAAATGTAAACTGCTGTGGGACGGGGCTGGTGAAACATTACCACTCAAGTCAGAATTGTAGGTAAAAGGACAGTAAAGAGACAAGAGGAATCCAATTCAGACTACTGAGATGCGCCCCAGGAATACTCAGCCAGTGACTGATTCAGGAAGAGGAAGGCCAGCCAACTCCATTGACCTAGATGAAGTTCACTTCCCATAACGTAACAGATGCTTTGCACAAAGACACACACACACAATACTGTTCACCATTACAAATGGCCATATATCTGCAATGAACCAAAATAAATCCATTGTCCAAGCCTCCAAAATAATTTCCCATCAGGGCATATGAACATTAGCACATGTCCTTGAAGGGACAAGGCATTCAGGAACTGTCATGAGGAAGAACTCTTAACAGCAAGTGACTGCTCAATTATCAATGCTGGTGAAGAAAAGGCTTGACACACTGCCTGCAACCAAACTTTATATGAACAGAATCTCCTAGCTGATGCTGTGGACATGACAACCCTGTTTTAGATGGCAACACTGTTTTAGATGGCAACACTGTTAAAACCAGCTATGTAATCAAATGCATCAGAGGACTAACTAAACATCTCAGCACCAGGTACAAGTTACAATGGAAAACTCGTAAAAAAAACAACCCATAGAGGCGTTTGAGGTTCTGGCTGTTTATGAGCAGAAGAAGCTGTGCCAGAGTGCCTCAGTCTTGGAACCAAGCTTCAAACTGGCACTGGAAAGGCTGCTGTTACTGCAGACATCAATGACACTGACACAGAGTTCACCAGCACAACACATCACGTCCCGCACAACGAGCCCCCGCCAGCAAAGATAGGGTGATTGGAGACACTGTTAGGTGTCACAAAACCACCAAGTACAGCTGCACATGCCAACAAAGACATTAAGGATGACCTCATCATTCCAGCTACTACTGGTCCTTGGTTACACTGGAGCACACACAGTCACACACACAGTCACACACACAGTCACACACACCCGATACCGAAATTTGTTGCTGCTGGGTACCTACACGTCCCCATATCCTCTGCAGCTGTGGTGAACGTCTCAGCATTGGGGGGCAGCCTCTTCAGACCCCAGACTGGTGCTCAATGTACACGACAAGCTATCTAAAAATGTGACTTGGGATCTAGTGTTCTGTCATGAAACATGCATGTTAATAATAGGGTGCAAATGTTAAAGTAGAAGACCTTTAGCTACATATTATTTCTTATTTCAAACAGATACAAAGAACATTACCATGTACAGTATATTCACAATTATTTTTGAAATAGGCAACCAAATGTCAAATTACTCTAATGACCTGAATCCAATGACTCGTATTTGATGTCATTACAAATACATTCCAAAATTATCCAATTTTGAAGTAAATAGTACTCTCTTTTCTATTCAATATGCTTGTTTTTGAATATGTTGTGAATAGTAATTGAGGTGTACAAAATAGTATTTGAACCCAGACCTACATGGTTTTCCTCCCTGTGTGTTAAAAAAAAGGAATAAATAAATGAGAAGCAATCAAATGACCCGACAGCTTGTTTCAGCTTGGATCGAAACGTTGTCAATCTAGCAGTCAACTGAGATCATTAACACAGTGCCTTCTTACAGGCATTAAAATGACCAACCAATTGCTGAGATTAGAAGAGAGGCAGCATTATGGAGTATGTTGAAATTTGGTGTGTGTTTACATCTGAACTGTCTGTTGTTGTTTCCAGTGGTCTGACTTCAGGGACTCTGGGACATTGGCCTTCAGGATGAGCAGCAGCTGCCCTGTATTCAGCACAGCTTGTTTGAATGTTATTATATAATAATTGATTTGGACCCCATGACAGCTTCATGATCCGTGATGATGGTGTGTGTGTGAAGCAGATAGAAACAGAATGACAACTAGCTAGGAATAACTGTTTGTTCCATACTGAGAGCAAATCATGTACACATGCAAGCGCGCGCACACACACACACACACACACACACACACACACACACACACACACACACACACACACACACACACAGGTCCAGAAATTGATTTTAACATGACATCAACCGTGTGTGTGTGTGTGTGTGTTTGTATGAGAGAGAAACACATCCCTACACCGCCCAAGCAGGCATTTGGTATCTTTATTTGTTGTCCAAAATGTGCCAGTAAACCACTACCACAGCTTGACCAAGGCATTATACTACATAACCTCCCTTCAATGACAGCATTTTACACACACTTACCACACAAAGTGAGCAATGTGACAGTGAAATCTCCAAAGCCAACTGCCACAGACGTGTATATCCCATGTACAATGCATTAACAAGGCAATGCAATAGTTCAGTGTCACCAGACATTAGAGATGTATGAAATATTTTAGGAACTTTTAAATCCATACATACACAGACCAATGTGATATATTTGGCAGGGATTTCATGAAGACAGATTTCTTCTGTAGTCTAGTCTACTACTGACATTACACTATTTACACAGCAAGGACTGGTCTATAAAACCAAAGTTAAAAACAATTGTTATCTTAGGAATGTTAGGAACGTGAATGGTGTATTATTAGGAACATAAGGATTTAGAAAATAATCTACTAGAGTACACTAACAAATCCAAAGTAACTTATTAGCTACTGTAACATTTTGATCAATCAGCCATTTCAAATATGACAAAGCAGAGACGTTGTTATACTGCTTAGAAAATTTGGTACTGTAATTCTTTCCCGATTTTTTTGTTTCAACTAGCCTATCCATATATTTCGTGATTTTGGATATATCCCATACCTTCAATTAGTTAAAAAGTGCGTCGAGCAAAAAAATATTGGTTAGCCTAGCTGTATGTAGCAGGTTGCACTGCATCCATTCTCAACGGTGTCGCTTTATTTCGTTATCTAAAGTTCTCATGCGCAGAAACTAACCCCCGGAAATCAACTTACCAAAATACACCGTCTTGTCACACTTGGGACACCTTGAAGCCATGTTGCGACGTTTTTTATCGACCAAAAATCAGCGAAAGTTGTCTGTTTACAAACTGCAGCTTTCTCCACGTTCTCTACTGTATCTCATTCAAGCACAAGTGCCCTGTGTCGAAGCCGAGAGCATCTCTTTCACATCACCGCGCCTCATTTGCATAAACCCCGCCTCATATCTCATCTGGATCTTCCTATGGTCCAGCGCCCGGTCAGTCAAATATCGGGCGGGAGTCGGTAGAGCTCGGCGCCGGGATGCCTACTCTACGGTCCTACTCGAGAACTCAGCTCAGTGCTGACTTCATACACACACTTTCCCCGTTCCGTTTTTCCACCAAAAGAGTAGGCAGTGTTTGGTTGAACCACAATGCGCTCTTTCATTGGAGATGAATAGGAATTTCTTAGGGCATGTATGATGAGGGCAAACGTTGACATTTGAGATCTTTACTTTGGCTGTATGAATTAACATGGCAGGGTGTGAAGAGGTGGTGGCTCTGGAAATTAAGAAACACGTTCAGAGATGCTAATATTAACTAATTTAAATAATTTATTTTTTATGAAAAGTGGCCACTGGATTGACTGTAGGCTAACTTTTTACTCAAGCCATAATCCACCATAATGTTCGGGAACTATTTTATAATACTTCCTTATGTAATCTCTTATTCTATTGAATTTTAAAATAATTAGTTTATTGTCTAAGTAACAAGGGCATTATGCTAGTCTTGGTTGTCTGTCCAGGAAACCGCCGCTTTCAGGAAATCTCTCAATATGTGGTGCGCATCACTGAGGACAGAAAAGTGAGTTTACACAATTATTACTGGAATTGCTACTGGGAAAATGGCCTGTACCTGCGTATAGCCTCCACTACACCACTGAGCAGCAGCTGTTTTAGCCTAGTTTCACATGTTTCCACCAAGGCTGTTTACCCATCCGTTACTCAAATCTAATTACTGGACAAACGCCATGCCCACTAGCAGTTGTTCTGAGAGGAATCAATGGAGCAGGCAGGATTAAATTTAGGATGAGTAGACAGGAAAGTTTCCCTTGATAAAAGGTTAACCTTGTCAGTCTTTTCAGACTACTGAACTGCTGGTTATTTCATTCATTCACACATTGATGCTGTCCAGTGTCCAGACATCTGCATGGCTGGGTGACATTCTGCAGGTCCCAGCCCAGGAACAGACTGACACGAACATTCTCCAGAAGAGGAAACTCCCAGAGCCTTGTGAGTTTCCCACCTGATTAGTACCACAACACGCCTCAGCGCGGCATATCACCATGTTATTTCTAAGGCCACTGTTTTTAAAAGCATTTCTTGTTCCAACTGTGGGTCTGTCTGCTGAAAGCCTCTGTCTCACTCACTCTTCTGGCTGTCTGTGCATGTGTGCGTGCGTGTGTGTGTGTGTGTGTGTGTGTGTGTGCGCACCAGAGAGATGTCATTACCATTCAGTCACCTCCACGCCTGTGCAGGTTTTATGTTCATCTCATTCAGCTGCATAGCAGAAATCTTGCTTGAGGCAAAACTATCAAAAAAGAAAACAGAAGAATTTTGAATACAGAGAGAAGGGGCAGCAAAGACAACAGGATTCAATATCTAGTGATCTGAAAGAGAGGGTCCTTCCAGTTCCTGTCAGTGGACCACCACCTCATAGCATATCAACGTGGCGAGCAGTAGTAGTACGAATTGTGAATGAGACGTTACGCAAACAAAATACTTAAAAAAGAGATGTCGAGAGGAAAAAAGGTTATAAAGGGAATCAACGATGGATGGATGGAAAAATAGATGGAGGCCAGAAGAAAGGGGGACAATGAGAGTGTGTGGTACAGGTTGTGGGGGCTCTGCAGTGCTGCTGTGCTGTGGTCAGGTCAGTTATAGCCAATGACCTTGGAGTGGCATGCACACACCTGTGCCAGAGACATTCCACGAGCTTGGTCCATTAGACCATCAACCAGTCCAATGGGATAGGCAGGGGTGTGGACCGGGCATGCGGCTGGGCAGGCGTGTGACCACAGCCAGGGATGTATGTTAATGTTTCGGTTCCTTCCTGCAGCACACACGCTAACACACACCCGCTCCAGAGATTCCTCACCCCACCCCATATCTAATCCACAGGGCCCGGAGACTGACAGCTGGCCCCTGGCCCCTGTGACAAATCCAGCCTTTCAGGTTATAAGCTTTTCCTTTCCTGCATATACATGTACGCAAAGGCAAAAGATAGACATGCATGCACACCACACACACACACATACACGCACACACATGCACACACACACGCACACGTTCCCATACACACTTCTCGTGGATGCAAATTCTACGCATGTAGGCGTGTTCCACACGAGCCGTGTAACCCTGCTGCTGAAGGCAGACCGCGGAGCACTCCACCCTGCCTACAACATGCCAGCTGCCTATGGCCTTGTGTGTGAGTCGGAGAAGTGAAAAAAGGCACAAACAGGTGAAGAATTAGAGAAAATGTGTGCGTGTTGGAAGTGACTGTGTGAGAGACATACGAAATCAATAGTTCATGCAAACTATTTGTAACATTTTATATAAACTGTGATTGTTAAAATACTATGCACAGAATTTGCAGTGTTTCTGTTGGAGAAAAATCGATCACCATGTGTAAGCTACCAGAGAGGCAGGCAATCAGACAGCCAAACAGACAGACAGAGAGGCAGGTGGACAGTGCAGTTTTACTCCAACCCTACTTTTCTGAACCACTACAGTATACTGTAATAGCCCCTCAGGTATTGTACATTCAGAGGGAAATTGGAGGGCAGGTAGTGTCTGTTTTTATGGATAAGGAAAGAGGGAGTGCGTGCTCGCTTTATCTAACCTCTACCCTCTGTATCTCATCAATAGAAGGACTCTTCCAAGTAGTGGAAAATCTGTTTGAAAAAGCCCCACCCCCAGTCTCAGCCCCCCAGGCCCCAGGCTCCATGCCCTCTAGTTGGGGCTGACATTGTGCCCAGACTCAGATTCCACAGAATGCCATTCTCACTAATGTGGGGATAATGTTTCACTCAGTGACAAACATACTTCTGGCTCTCACTCTATTGAGTTTCCCAGTCTCTACTTCTGCTGCCCTAACCTCTGTGACACCAACTCTCCACCGATCTATTTATAGGCAGTATTTATGTAAATACGTAATTTAATTTTAAGCTCTGTGTTGTTTACAAAGGTGACTGGGAGAAGCAGATTTTTCCTGGTTGTTTGGTTGGTTGTTTCCAGGGTTGCATCTCCTGGGTTGTGGAAGACATTCCCATAACGGGAGGAGTGGCTGGAGCCACCACAGCAGTCGTTAGTCAGAGCTTTTGAGGTTTGACATTTCGACTGTAACATAATATACAGTACTGCACTATAATGAACTATTGCATCCTGTAGTGACTGTACTATAATATACAGAAATGACCAGCTCTGAGATTCCGCCTGTCAAGATTACAGAGTACACACAGTTAAACAGTAAACCGCAGTTGAGGCACACAGATCCACTTTAACCAGTTTAACTTGAAAACACATTTAAACTGTAAAACTATAAAACATGTTATACTCTGTGTATCTGTAAAAACAATGGAAAGGAAGACGTTGCTGTTTTTAGTGCTTTTGCAGTATTTTGTTGATTGGTAATTGATCAGTGGTCCATCACTCTCATGGAGTTAGGCTAAGCTAGCAGAACTTGTCAGTGGTAATTGTGCTGTGTGAGCTCTTCTTTCATGTGATGTGTTCATTTATGGTGCTATTCAGCAGAGGGGTCCCTCACTCAGCGCAGCCAACATGTCCTGCTGTTCACCACCCTGGAGTTTGCACGTACAAAGATACCTTGCTGACACATTCCAATGCGGAAAGCCTTTAATTTACATGTTAATGTTAGAACCTTGTCTGAAACTTGAAGACTTCTGTTATCTCCCAGGACTATAGGGCCAATACATTATAGCTTAGTTGGCTAACACATGACGTCAAGGGAGAATACACCCTGGTTTGAATTGCAGTTGGTCTTACAAATCATTCTTGAAAACTGTAGCCTATTAAGCTTATCTCGATGCTAGGTGCTGCGGATTCAGTAAACTCCAGAGGTCCAGGGTTCTGGTTCAATCCCAAGGGATGCTGCCTTGTGAGGCAGACTGACAGGAAGCAGGCAGACTGACAGGAAGCAGGCAGGCTGACAGGAAGCAGGCAGGCTAGCAGGAAGAATTCAGGAAGCAGGCAGCTGCTTTTAGATTGAAAGGGACCTTTACTGTATATCTCTGCAGTCCCCAAACTGTGCAGCACCTGGTACTCTGGACATCTGCACAAGCTGCTTTTACATTGTTCAAGAATTATATTATACATGTGGAGTCTCACAAAGGATGAAACAAAGGCTTGACCAAAACCAGTCTCAGTTTGAGAGAGAGATTTCAGTGTTAGATCTATTTTACATTGTCTGCTATCTTTGTCTGCTGGGAACTCCCTGGTTAAATCGGGAAGAATATCTGCTGTACTTCAGTGAAGAGGTCTCGCTTACTTGGCACTTCCATGGCAATCCACACTTCTTTAAATAAAAACGATAAATAGCCACTGGAATGGTTCCCAAAAGCCAGAGAAAGCCCAGAGGTAAAGAAATGCTACCCTATGTTTCTACAACAAAGCAAGACAACGGGCCACTAGTGTACTGTTTGAGTTCCAGTCAAAGTAGATAACAAGTCACATTGAGCAGCATTTAAATTTGTTCACATTTGTGCCACATGATGCAAGTAAGGAAACTTGGTTAGCGCCTATTGTGTTCTGCCCTGTGTTGCATGAATAGACCCTTTCAGCGTTGGGCGGTGGACAGGACAGGAAAACAAACAGGATGCAACACATAATTATAGTCCAGTATATATTGTTGTTTCTCTGAGGTACGTACCAGTCCTATCCTCCTGTTATTTAGATCCTGGTAGGGGCTTTTACAAGACTCCTCTTGTAGTTTCTGGAGAAGAGGGCTTGGAAAACAGGGCTTGGGGTATGGATGTGTGCAATAAAAGGCTCTCAGCCTCACCAAATAGTCCACCTAACCTTCTTGACTTTGAACCATATACATTTAAGTCACTAAATGTTTTTATCCAAAGTGACTTAATTAAGGCGCTCAACTGAAGTAGGTAAACCAACTACAAGTTATCATCACCCCCTTTCTTTCTGTCACTTTACTGTACATAATGTGGCACTACTTCATTCACACTGTGACACTGCTTATATAATTTAGCTATGCATCAGAACTAAGAATCATCATCAATAGCAAATCGTTGGCCACCCATGAAAAGGGTGTGGGTGTGTGTTGTGTAACCATGCCAAAAAAAATACCAACCTGGAATTCAGACTAAGAGAAATGTGAGGGTCTCTAAAGCCAGTTGCTGTTTCAAATTCCATTGATATCTATGCCAATGCATGGATACCATTTTCATGGTATTAGCAGTGTGGCCTTCAACATTCACCACACATACCATCATCCTTTTACCAACTGTCAAGTTTTCTCGATGAGGATTGATCTGCGGTCAGAGGAAATTATTTGACAGCTGTCCATGTAACTGAAAGCGTCCGGGTCCTGGTAAGCTGTTGCCCTGTATTCTTGGCACACACGGTGGTGGTGCTGTGGAGGGTTTAAATGAAGTGGACTCCCCACGGGGAGGGACAGATGGAGATGCAAGTCCTTAGCTTCAACTGTCTGTTCAGAATAAAACGGAAGTTCATTCAGACAAGAGAGACAATCATTAGACCACAAGGCAAGGGAAACAGAGAATGCCTGAAGGCAAAAAAAAACATCCTTATGCATAAATAAAGGGGGAAGCCCATGGTGGATACCCGCTCCCAGGGGGACTAAATCAAGAAGCTACTTTTTAACATCCTAGTCCTAGCTGCTATGGTTTTCATTTACGTCTCTCTTTCCATGACGGCTGGAGGGTGAATGGGAATCTGGGCAGGGACTGGATTCACTGGCAGGGAAGGGCAGATGGAGATTTTGGTTGTTGGCTACCGAGGCAGCTAAAGTGTGTGTGTGTGTGTACATTGTGACTGGGGTAGCTGACGAAAAGAGCTGGGGCAGCTTCTATGCAGTGTATATCCTTCTCTGTCTTTTTCCACATGATCTATGGCTCCGGACTTAACATCTAAGCAATATTCGATGAATGAATGAGTAAAACAAACTCCAATTCAAATTCAAAATTTTCCACATTGAAAAATAAAGAGAATGTCTATTTTTTGTGATTCCTGAAATTGACTGGAATTTAAATTAAATTCACCCCATCCCTGGCTAATCTCCTTCATGGCACTGGCCTTATCTTGCCATTGACTCTCCACACCCAAACTGCCAATTTTCACCATTCACACACTCTCTCATGAACACACAAGGAAGCGCCAAAAAGAACAGGGACAGGAAGGCAAGGGCGATAATGGTGGAAATAACAACTCAGTGCCTTAACAATGAATAACATGATGTCATTGTTAATGCAGGTCAGCAGAGGCATAAGCTTGGCTAGTTGTCCTGGGCCTCAGTTGGAGAAACACTGATTGTGAACTCAATAAATAAATGACTTAAGTGTCATATCAGGATGATAGGGGACAGACTTTCCTGACTGCTGTCCTCTTAGCACTGCTGTAAAAGGGAGCATGAGGATAATGGTGAAGATATGTTTGTAGCGACCTCTGCTGGTAAAATGAGAACACTGAACCTCAGTGCATCATGGAAGTAATAAAAAATGGGTCAACAGAGCCCCCTGCTGTATCATACATAACCAGAACAGGAATGAAGAAAGGCATGGTGCAGCAACAACAATTGCATTGTCCGTTAACTCAAAGCCTTCCTCACTGACACTGTGCTTGAGCCCCAAAAACTGAAAAATGTAGTGCACTATATAGACAATAGGGCTCTACTTGGGATGGAGGCTATGTTCTGGATGTAATTACAATTTGTGGCAAATGGATTCAGTGAAAAGGAAAAAGGAAACATCATCATCAGACAAAAGAGTGGAGACTGGAAAAACTTAATTGCCTTCCTCTGTTCCTCCTAAGTATCCCTGCTGCAGTCATCTGCCCATAACCTTGTCCCAGACAGAGAGGACAGGAGAGAGAGGGCAGAAGTCATCAAAGGGTACTCCACGCTGCAGCTGGAGGGAGTGGAGTGTCCTGCAAAGACATTGGAAGAGTTCCAGGCAGACGATAATAAAGTCACCTCCTAGATTTGAATCTGATGCCTGACTGTGAAGTCAGGTTGAGGAGTACAACATGAGTACAAGGTAATTCACCTGTAATGCCGCCAGTATCTTCCTGGCCAATCAAAGTTCCTTGTCTGACTCAATGTGGTTCTTTAGGGAAAACAACATGACTCTACATAGATCTGACATCACAAACATCTGGATGAGGAGCCAACTTGGACAACATCTGTACAGTAGCAAAAGAACAGCCATGCAAACAAACAGTATTGTGCAGGAACTCTTATTCCCAGTTTCCGGAACCATGCAAATACCCTTGCAAAAGGCCACACACAGGATTTTAATTAGGCCGGGTCCCACCGGGTTTGTGACCCAGCACTAATGATCCAAATGAGAGCCAGGTGGAGCTCAGCCTCCACGCCTAGAATGATCTAATGACAATACACAAAATGCAAATGCACACAGACACATGCACACTTCCTACAGAAGTGCCACACACACACACACACACACTTTTAACTTTTAAGACAACAGTATCCCTCTCTCTAATGTGGCTTCAAGCACACTGGTTGTAAAATACAGTATCTAAAATTGTGATTGGCTTACAACGGTCACATGACTCCAGATTGTGGTTCCTATATGCCTGCCAGAGTCATCGAGGTTTCCATATGGTATAGATCAAATGTACCCCACAGAATTCCTCTATGCCTACATTCCCACTGAAAACCAACTCATCAAACGCAGCGTTTGATACACTGTCAGGACCTAGAACCAAGGACCTAGGAAAGATCCTATGCCCGTCTGTCTGTCTCCGATCTGTCTGTACTTCTGTCTGTCTGCTGGACGGTACCTCAAATGAAATGAATTAAAACACTGCGCATTGAAAAACAATAAAAAGGATTAAGGTATTTCAGATGTTGTATGTATTTCAAATGTCTGGCAACATTCGGCGTTGTGGCAGTGTGCAAACTGTTAGTATGTATGGCAAGAGTAAAAAATAAACAGAGACATATTGGTTGTTTACAATGCTGTTTCTGTTCTGCTGGTTGTCCTTTTCTCCTATTCTCACAGATCCCTCTCTCTCGCTCTCTCTCTGGCCTCTGTTTTTTTTTAATCGGTAACCATCCTTTTGGACCCAGATATAGTGCATAACAGCCAGACACCACAGGTCTCTATATAAGGCATCATTTCAAACCAGACAGCCTGTGTAGACCTATCACAGCTAACCTCAGGTAGCCACCAAATGTTGTTCTAATAAACAGAGCTGTTTCTGGTTTTGTTCCAACAACTGTGGCTAGAGCGTTTTAAGGTTTAGGCTGCAAAATAACAAAAACATTGTGACCCCATTTCTGAAAGAAAATACTCATGAGCTCGTGAACAGGTTCTTGAACCCCCATCTAATTGGTTACAAACTTGTCAGATTGCTACAGTACCCAACTTGCTGATGAGTGTTGAAATGGAGATATGTGTAGTCCAAAACATCCCTCGCTATGCATTTATGCTTCGTTCCACACTGTTGATCGACCAGGGAGTCGATTGAATCAGTACATGGAAGGAGATATTCTCCTTTAACAATTAACCTCAATTTAACTTGTAGGTGCTTGATCCGCCCTAGGGAGTAGCTATGCTCCGCCCCATAGGACTCGGCTACTCGCCATTCTGGGGCACAACCAAGATGCAAACACTGCCTGTACACTGTCTTAAATCGCTACACCACTTGGGAGCCTCCAACAATCCTTTCCTAAACTGTAGCCTAAAACACTACAACATCATCCATCTTCTCTCTCTTACTTTTTAACATGATGGGACAATCAATAGACTAGGTGAACTGTAGTCTAAAACGGAACTGAACACAAATCAAATGTGATCAATTTGTAGGCTACTCATGGAAACATTTAATTTAATCTAAAAGCAACACTTGAATATTTTATTAATTGACCCTTCGGCAGTAAGGTCAACCATACACAGCTGTGTTATAGGGCAGTAGTGAATGGTGCGCACCTCACCTTGCCCCCCACTTGCTCGTGCTCTGGTAAGGGGAAATCGCTTTGTTACGGACTGCATCCAGATTTTACGCTGGTTGCCGCCTCAAGAAAAACCAATACCCCAACAAAAGTACGTTTTGAAGAAATGTTAAAAAACCTGTACTGTCTCTTTAAGATCCTCCGCTAGTCTGCTTCGTATTGATCAATCCACCATTTTCCAACACACAGCGGCGGCAGTGGTAACACAGCGACGGCTACGGCGAGAGATAGCCCTACCTGGAGACGCCAGGACCTGGGGCAGTCATGGCAGCGAACATGTACCGGGTTGGAGGTAAGAGGGGGACGGACACACATTTTGGGACAATTTTGCATCCTTTATGTCGCGCTCGCTCTGTTTCGTCGTTGCTTTTGCAGCATGGTTTTGTTCTTCCTCATTTATTTCCTAAACCTAAAGTGCCTTGTGCTTCAGTCAGAGAGAGAGGGTGTTGGAGAGAGAGTGATGAAGATGATGGTGACTGAGTGAGGAGGAGGATGGTGATGAAGGGGATCTCCTAGAGCTAGGGACCACGGGTTTTTGCCGTTGTTTCTAAACGTATTGCTATTGTTGTTACACAAACCAGGATTCTTGTATTTAAAGTTAATAGTATTTCTTTTTATTAAAATAGTTCAAACAAGATTCGCTTTTTAAAGTAAAGTTTGGCTTGCCAGTCGGCTAGCTTACGTTAGCTAGCTAGCTAGCTATTTGGCTAACAGGCTATTTGGCTCGTTAGTCGAGAGTGTGAGTGACTCAGTCTGAGTGTTATAAGTGAGGTAGAGTATAGCTGCTGCCTGGTCTGTGAAGTCACAAAGTCTGTGAAAAAACACGACTATTCGTTCTCTCTTGTCTAATCCAACATTTCTTTATTATTAGACAGAACTATCAGTAAATCTAATAAATCAACAGAATAAACATACATTCAACTTTACAAAACAGTTGTTAGTTTAATCAGGTTTGGGTTCAATTTAGCCTTGTTTTTAACTCACCTGGATTAATGAGTTTTGGGGAATTGATTGCTTACTGTTTGTAGATTGATGCCAGTCATGTATTCAGCTTCTGCCACACCACAGTCATACTATTGAAAAGGCTGTCATCAATTTGGTGACCGAACCCAGTAGGCTAGTGAATGCACATGCCATTAACCGAGCCTAATCAATTATAAATTGGTGCACAAATGTTTCTGTTTGACCACAACAACGTAGTGTCATCAGGAGCAGCTATGGACTGAATGTGAGGGATGGGTGGATAGGACCAGGTATAGAGGAAACAATACTATATAGCCTAACAATGATAAAACTGCCTAGCAATAACTGCTGTTAAGGAAGAATCTGTCTGACAAGTGAGACAACTGGCTGTCAAGTTAACATTTATAAAATAAAATACACGGTCGGGTTGGTTTACTCCACAAGTGGTTAGGATTGTCTGACTGTCCATCTATTGAGGGACCATGAATTTAGGCCCTGTTAGTTTGGCATGCAGTCTGTACACCGATATGTTTTTACTGTCAACAGCAGATCATTTTATTAATTGATATTTGGGAAATGAACTTTATTGAGGGCATATTAAGTACCTCTTCACACTCCTTTTAGAAAAGCTGAACCTACCTGTTTGAGTGTTCAGAGATGAAGAGTTTCTCTGAATACTTAATGAACGTGTACTAAAACAGTAGTAAATTGTCTGGCCTAGATGTTAGAGAAATGGTGATTACATTTTTGGATCCTTAATCCCATTTCTGGCCCCAACACTTTGGCACCACTTTATTAGATGCTTTCACCCAAAGTGACTTACAGTAATGTATGTATAAAGTTTACATGCGGGTGGTACCAGGAATTGAACCCACCAAGGTCCTGGCACTGAAAGTTCCATGCAGTATATACCCACTGTGCTGCAGAAAACAGTGCAATGATAAATCACTGGTGGGTCATCTCAGATGACCCATGAGCACCACCATCTAAAGTTAACAGAAATGCATCAGATTTGGTGTGAAATGAAGTCATACATAACGATCATTGAATCAAAAGCCAGAAGTGTGGAATATTACATGAATGTGCAGGGGAGGATGTGTTTCTTATACATTTTGCATTCAATCACAATGATTACGTATCTAGATGAATACATACAATGAATACATACATAGAATTGGATTTTCCAACTCAAAGTTTCATATCATAGCTAAAACCACGTTCTTTCGGTAGACATCCTTAAATCATTATTCACAATAACTCAGGGGTAATTTACTGTCCTTGTGCTGTTCTTCAAGTTAATGTTTTTGATTTTTCTTGTGAGTGGATTTTGATGGTTTCTTTAACTTTGTAGTCATTGTTTTCTGTATGGCATGTATTTTATAGTGAAAATCTAAGCATGAGCTTCATTCTGCAATCATAGAATTTTCTATTTTAAAAAGCTTTCATCACAACATTTAGGTTTACCAATTTGAGTTTGTATCATAAAACTCAATGTCAGTGAACCGTCGGCAGAAAAAGCACCCACACACTTTGAAGCTCTTTGCAGTGATCCAGGACTAAATAAATGCTTTTCTCGGACTTGTGCCTTGTCCCCTTCAGTCTAGGGCCTTGGCTGGCTGGCATTAAAAACAAAGCTTGGTTCCTTTTTAAAGATGGTTGACACTTAACAAGACAATCCTGGAGGCTGTGGGATCATCCCAGGGAAGGAGTAAGGACTTCTGTGGTCCTGTCACACACCGTTAACTTGTCTTTGTTTCCCACAGCAGATCACTCTTCTTGGTTAGAAAGAGACCCCGTATGACCTTTTTGGTCCTGAACACTTTACAACCCAACGCGTTTATACCCCGGTAGAACACTCCACCGTTGATAGGGCCTTTGTTTGGCATTTTGAGTCCCTTACTGCTTTATCCCCCACCCCCCAAAAAAACAAAACATGAAAGTGGCTAAAATTAATAGGCTTTCTTAAATTGTTATTATTTTTTTCATTTGAATTGCACTGGATTGTTCTGAACCACCACAATAACATCCTAAACATATATATCATCTCTGGCAATGGTGGACAAGAAGAAGGAGTATCTTGATTGGTAGCACCAGCCTGGCTTTTTCATCATTGTCTTGCCTAACTGGCACTTAATGACAACCAAAGTGCCTTCATGGCCACTTGTAGGCATGTTATCTCAGACCCTGGGGTCAAAGTTCAGAAGGGGATCCTGCTAGTTAGTGGCTTGGTCATGCTTTATTAAGTGGCCTATTCAGTTGAATTGTCAAACAAATGCTGTACTGTTGAAAATGCCCCCATTGCATCTTCACCATTGATTAAATGGGATTGAATCATCAGAATAAGCTACTTGTTGAGCAGAGAGCCTGTGATTCAATCAATCACAACATGTCTCACCACAAAACAACCTCACTACAAAATACTACAACATACATCACCACAACATACCTCACCACAACAAATCTCAACCCAAGATACCCCAACATGGCTCACCACAAAATACAGCAACATACACCGATCAGCCATAACATTGACCACCTGCCTAATTTTGTGTAGGTCCCCCTTTTGCTGCCAAAACAGCCCTGACCGGTTGAGGCATGGCCTCCACTAGACCTCTGAAGGTATGCTCTGGTATCTGGCACCAAGACGTTAGCAGCAGATCTTTTAAGTCCTGTAAGTTGCGAGGTGGGGCCTCCTTTGTGACAGGGCGCATTATTCTGCTGAAAGAGGCCAATGCCATCAAGGCATACTGTGGACATGAAAGGGTGCACATGGTCTGCAACAATGCTTAGGTAGGTGGTACGTGTCAAAGTAACATCCACATGAATGACAGGACCCAAGATTTCCCAGCAGAACCTTGCCCAAAGCATCACACTCCCTCCGCCGGCTTGCCTCCTTCCCATAGTGCATCCTGGTGCCATGTGTTCTCCAGGTAAGTGACGCACACGCACCCGGCCATCCACGTGATGTAAAAGGAAACGTGGTTCATCAGACCAGGCCACCTTCTTCCATTGCTCCGTGGTCCAGTTCTGATGCTCACATGCCCATTGTAGGCGCTTTCGGCAGTGGATAGGGGTCAGCATGGGCAACCCTGACTGGTCTGCAGCTACGCAGCCCCATACGCAAGAAACTGCGATGCACTGTGTGTTCTTACACCTTTCTATCAGTACCAGCATGAACTTTTTCAGCAATTTGAGCTACAGTAGCTTGTCTGCTGGATCGGACCACATAGGCCAGCCTTCACTCCCCACGTGCATCAATGAGCCTTGGCCGCCCATGACCCTGTCACAGATTCACCGCTTTTCCTTCCTTGGACCACTTGATAGGTACTGACCACTGCAGACTGGGAACACCCCACAAGGGCTGCAGTTTTGGAGCTGCTCTGACCCAGTCATCTAGCCATCACAATTTGGCCCTTGCCAAAGTCGCTCAGATCCTTACACTTTTACTGTTACCATTTTTCCTGCTTCTAACACATCAACTTTGAGGACAGAATGTTCACTTGCTGCCTAATATATCCCACCCACAGACAGGTGCCATAATAACAAGATTATCAGTGTTATTCGCTTCACCTGTCAGTGGTCATAATGTTATGGCTGATCAGTGTATATCACCACAACAAACCTCGCCACAACAAACCTCGCCACAACATAGCTCAACGCAACAAACTTCAACCCAAGATACCCCAACATAGCTCACAAAAACAATCCTCAACCCAAGATACTCCAACATAGCTCACCACAACATAGCTCATCAATGCAAACCTCAACACAAGATACTCCAACATAGCTCACCACAACAAACCTAAACCCAAGATGCCCTAAATTAGCTCCCCACAACAACCCAACACTGCCTGCCTTGGTCTTGACCTAAATCACAGGGGTAAATACACTCCATAGGGACACAGCATTTCTGTGGTACTAGAATTGAAACACGCCAATCTGATAGAAGGAAATATTAGTGATGGCCAAACGAGGCTTCATTAGCGTTATTTTAGCAGCAGGATATTATGCTGGCAGCACTCAGATTTTCTTTATCACAATAAAAGCCGTCATTGAAATTTATAAGGCCATATAGTTAACAATCTAGTCTGTAAAAAAGTACAGACAAGAACAACATTGGAACGGGCATTAAAAAAATGGCAGACTAGATTGACAGACTAGAGTATTAACTATAACCTTATATATTTCAATGATGGCTTTTATTTTGAAAAAATTAATGAGTTAGCGCTGCTAGCATAATATCCTGCTGCTAGAAGAACGGTAATGAAGCCTCAAATGGCCATCACTAGGCAATATAATATAAGGCCAGTGAAAAGTCAAAACATATATATTTTTAGGTGACTCTGGCGTTATGGATCTGGAAGCTTCTGCGCGTGTTTGTCTAGACACTTGTTAAGTAGCTAGGTGCTGCTCGTCCTCCCCAGGCTTAGATAAGTTGGCTCATCTGTTGCTGTCCCACTCCTTACACAAGTTCTCTCCTTAAAATGGAATGGTGGTGAGGTAATGCCATATTAATGAAAAACAGAAAACCCTGGGGCGGTTTGAATTAACATTCCAAAAATAAAATAGTTTTTTCGTCTAATATTGGGTGTCGGCTAAACATTTGGTCTGTTTTTAGTTTTATATCTTTTCATGCATTGGGTGCTGTATTGGACAGGAAAGTGGTGAAAGCTGAGGGTTAACTTCTGAAAGAGCATTTGGCCAAATTCAAATCCATGCTAGCGGTCCATACATGTGCACCACAGGTAATGGCTTATACCAATGGATTTCCCTTGGTCTGTTCTGACTCTGAAAATACGCTAGTCTACACACATTAGGGCAACAAAGGTTGCATTCTGACCACTCCTCTAGCTACATTTATGGGTATGTTCTAATACTGCAAGTGATGAAATGTAGAACTCTGCTGCCAGCTGTTCAAATGAATGAAGCGGTCATTCAAATGAAAAAATAAAATTGAACAAGTCAGTCGTTCACAAGTCTTTTGTAACTTAGCCTTAGGTTTTGTTGTCATATAAATGTGTGTATAATCCAAATCAATAATAAATCACTAAAGTCACTAAAAAGGACTCGTTGCTCTCGAGTCAGTATCAAGTATTTTAAAAAGAACCAATTGTTCACGAACTGCGTGTCAGAAGAGCTGCCTAGATTGCTGGCAGCTGCTCCAGGAACCTGTCTAGGATCTCCAGCACACTATTCCACCGGGCAACCATGTCAATCAGCCGCTTGTGGACAGGCATGTCCAGAACTGTCTGCTTCTCTTTGAGCACATGGCTGGCCCCAGTGCTTCAGTGAAAAGGGGTTGCAAACGCGCCTCACCCAACCAAGCTTGTTAGCAGCCCGCGAGGCTAACCTTAGTGTGTGCGCGAAACATCCAGCGTGAAGCAGCTCCATCAACGCCACAACACGTATCATGTTATCAGCATTGTTCATCAAGGTGACTGGTTCTTTCTAACATCCCACTTATTTAGAACCTCCAAAGAGAAAATGCGTCGATTTTTAAAACCAATCTCTGGATTTTAAGAATCGATTTCAGATTGTCCAAACATGAATACCAATTAATCGTAAAATCTTTTTTTAACCCAGCCCTTCTGTTTGCATTAGCCTACTGTTATAAGTTATAACAGACGCGTTGACTGTAGCCTAAAGCATGTCAGGAGTGTGAGGAATATGGGACAAGCAGCAGCACACTCCTTGTTTCTTTTTGGTACCTTCGTTCAAATACACTACAATTGGTCACCTGATCAGTTACACCTGGTGTCAAATTGGACCCCCTTTTGCCTCCAGAACACTGATTTCTTTGCGTTATGGATTCAACAAGGTGCTGGAAACATTACTTTGACATTTGGGTCAGTGCTGACTCCGTAGCATAATGCAGATTTTGTGGCCACACGTTTGTGTTGCGGACCTCCCGGTCCTCCTCATACCAATGGTGTTGTCTTAGATTGAGATCTGGAGACAGTGCAGGCCACTGGAGTCAACTGAAGTCAGTGTGGAACGAGCTTGAGCTGATGTGTGCCGCTGTAGTTTTGTGTCCTTGCTATTAACTGACAGGAGAGGAACCCAGCGTGGTCTTCTGCTGCTGTAGTCCATTCACTTTAAGGTTCAATGAGTTGTGTGTGTGTATAGGGATATCCTTCTCCACACCACTGTTGTAAAGAGTGGTTATTTGAGTATCTGCAGCCTTTCTGTCTGCTTGAGTCTGTCCGTTTTCCTCTGACCTCTCATTAAGTGTTTTCACTGATAGAACTTCTGCTCACTGGATATTTACTGCACCATTCTCTGTTTATCTTTTGAGACTGTAGTTTGTGAAAATCCAAGGAGATCAGCTGTTTCTAGGATGCTGAAACCACCATGTCTGACACCAACAATCAAATCACGGTCAAAGTTCCCCATTCTTATGTTTGGTTGTATAACAATTAAACATCTTGGCCATGTCTGCATGCTTTATATATTGGTTGGCAGCCACGTAATATACTGTTTGACTATTTGCAAATTCGGAATCTATAAGAGGGAGTGGTTGAGGGACTGGAAGAGGGTCGGGCGGAGGCGCGCGGTGAGGGTCGGGCGGAGGCGCGCGGTGAGGGTCGGGCGGAGGCGCGCGGTGAGGGTCGGGCGGAGGCGCGCGGTGAGGGTCGGGCGGAGGCGCGCGGTGAGG